>PVKN010011701.1:0-21405 GCA_004027915.1 Capromys pilorides
TAATACAACCATTGTTAAATTTTTATTCTTGCTTTGAAATTCTGTACTATATGTACCCTTGCTTGTTACTGTTTTTCTGTCTTTGTTTCTGCTATTTTTACTCTTTAAAATAAAATTTAAATATTAAAAAAAAAAACATAAAATTCAGGCTATTTCTGGATGAGGCTTGCCAGACATTTTAAAGAAGTCAGGGGGCAGTGATCCTGCTTGATAACAATGTCATTGTGGGTGTGACCTGTCTAACCTAAAAATAAAAATAAAAAAATAAACAAGATGCAGGAAAAGCAACAAAATAAGAGTGAGGAGAAATGACATGTGAAGTGTAAGAAAGGAAATGGGAAATCAAAGTTGGTTTAGAAAGCATTTTGATGGGGTACAGCATCAGCTGCTGTGAGCCCTAGCCCTAGAATCTCAGAGGGCTCCAGAAGCTGGTTCAAAAAGTGAGGGGCAGGGCCTCATCTGCAAGACAGGTGGGACTTTGCCAGGTGAGGAGCAGAGCAGAAGCCAGTGTTCTCAGCAGAGGAAGTGTTCATGATCCAGGAAGTAGGGGAAATGTGTTCAGATAACAACGGGACCACAGTGGGATGGCAGTAGGGACCTGGAGTGGTCATGGAGCTTTTGTGTAAATTGGTGGACAAGGACTGGTCAAAGTAGCATATTGAGGGGCTTGTGGGTTAGCTCTTTGGTTTAAGCGCCTGCATAGGCAATCTAGTCAGACACAGGGGATGGTGGTTCTGTCCCCAGACCCACCCTTAAGGCAGCCTGAGCCAGCAAAAAAAAAAAAAAAAAAAAAGCATATTGGTTAAAATAAAGATGAATCAAAACTTAGTGTTTCCATTTCCCCTTCCTGTGTTCATAACTTCATAGGATTAGTTTGAAATGCATACATGGCAGTTGAGCTCATTTCTAATATCATTATTTTTTAAAATCCAGTTTCAGCCTCCAGTGCTTATTCTGCCTCTTGGGCTATATAGCCTGTGTTCCTCTTCTCCTAAGCTGATCTGCTTGCCAGTCTACGGCTTGACTAGCAGTCCTGACTACACATAGTGTGTGTGGGTGCCTGTATTAGCCCTTTTTCTGTTGTTATTAATACAATAACAGATTGTGTATGCTACCAAAAAAAAAAAAAAGTTTGTTTTGATTCGCAGTTACCAAGGTTTGAGGCCAGAGGCCACATCTGGTGATTGACTTCCTGATAGGGTTTGCTGAGCTAACACAGAACATCATACAGTGAGAGACAGGGCATGCACTGTGCATGTGCCTCCTCTTGTCTCTCCTTGTGCAGCCAACAGATGAGCACAGGGTGCTCTGCTTTGATTATCTGTTTATCACTTTACAAAGGCCCTCCGTCAATATACTCTAGTTATATTTTTTCTACCCTTTTTATACCTCACTGCAGGGAGTAAATTTTAATATGGATTTTGGGGGAGACAAACCATACTCAAACTATTGCAATGCCTGCTCTTTGTGTTTGGACAGGGTGAAATCCAGTCTTTATTCCTGCAAGAGGAAAAATAAGTAATGGAAGGAGAGATGATGAATGAAAGGTTTTCTGCAGGTTTTGTTATGGGACATTCTAAAGCCACTGAGCAAAATCAAGGCTGTTACTTCTTGTACTCAGCTTACTGAGGATTGGGTTTACCCCTGTGCCTGTGAGAGTGCCCATGGACACTTGACCCCTTGCTAAGACTCACAGCTGCTGGAATAAGTTCTGACCGTCCGTGGGCTGGGGCATAAGACACATCTTCCATTCTCTGGTGCTTTATCACAGATCCTAACTTTTAGCAATATATGTCAGAGAAGCAATATTAGCTAAGAATGAAGTATAACTGAGAAAGAAAAACTTGAAAAATGGTACCAAATGGCCCAAAATGCTTAAAGATGCATAAAAACTACCTACAGTGCACCAAAATCACTAATAAAGTAAATGTCAGGGAAAATTTTTAACCAGTGTGTTCTTCTGTGGCTGGGCTTTGTGATCAAATTGTTTTAAACTCCCACCACACACTTCCAGCATAACTAAATTTAGACTGGAGAGAAGCAGAGACAGGATAGCAGATGCCATTGCAGACTTTGTGAAAGAGATTGGGCTTGGTCCAGAAGCTATGGTGATTCTTAGGAAACCATTTGCAGGGAACAAGAAGGGGTCACTGTGGCTACACCAGGGGAAACACATTTGGAAAGGGCAAAGTGAAAGCACCGTGTGACTGAGTGTTGGTTGGGCACACTCAGAAGGAGGAAATGATGTTGGGCTGCAAGGTGTAAGCCGCACTGAGGAGATAAAGTTCTGTAGACTATAATTTGACCAGTCAGATACTGGAGTAGTGGGGACCATAGAAGGAGGCAGGATGCAGACTAGGAAAATAGGCAGACTTCAATGGCTCTCACCAAGGAAGGAAGCATTCAAAGAAAAAAGTATCAGGTGCAGGGGCACACACCTATAATCCCAGCACTCTGGGAGGCTCAGGCAGGACTCCAAGTTCAAACCCAGCCCAGGCAGTTTAGTAACTGAGCAAGACCCTGTCTCAAAATTTAAAAATTTAAAAATTGCAGGCAATATACTGTATGCAAAGGCCTTTGATTCAAACCCCAGTAAACAAAGAAGGGGAGGAGCATAATGAGTTTGATCTTAAACATGGTTTTTCTTCTTTAAAAATAATCTACTTTCATATACCCACCTCCAAAGACTTGACATGAAATTGAGACATTTCATGTGAATGCATTCTATCAAAGGGCCATGTTTTATCTATCAGTATCATTGGAAATAGGTTCCTATATTTTTCCTTGGCTCATTTTTATTTGTTCATAGGATAGTGGAATCTTTCCCCTGCTGACTTATTTTCCACTTAGCTTTCATATTCTTAGACTCTGAGACATTTACAAAGGGAGAGGAGTTGACTTGAATGGTGTCACTATTCTCATCATTCCTGCATTCCTTATACTGAGAGACTTTTCCTCCTATTGTATACTGAAACTTCTGGAAGTAAGGATACAGACAGAAACTGACACCTCAGTTAACAAGGCACCAAAAACTTATCTTCATTGAACTTTATAGCAAAGGTTGCTTGTTATCAAATGCAGAGTGAATTAACTAATGGTCCAGGGGACAAGAGAAATTGCTAGGAATAAACTAGTGCTGTTTAATTCTATATGTTAGGCTTTCTTATATTATTTTAATCTTTATAATACAAGGGCTCGGAATGATGTTCCTCGATAGATGAAGAAATTGAGAGAACAGATAGGACCTTGTTTAAATGTATAGCTGCTATTGGGGACATTGATACTGCATAGCTCCTATGGGTTTACTGTTCTGTTCAGAGCTGTAGGATAAAATTGATAGACTTAGCAACTATGAGGTAGTCCTCAGAAAGGATAAACTGAATGCAGCTAGCTATTGGGCCAATAACGCAGTCAGCTGATTCTAAGAAGTTATTAAACTGCATCAGGTTTGCACCATGGAAAGGATTACCCCAAGAGTCACAGATCAAAATAAACCCAAGTTTGCTATTTCTGCAAAACACTGATTCAAGCCCAGGTGTAGGAGTGCACGCCTACAATTCCATCACTTAGGAGGATGAGACGGGAGGAGTGTTGCGAGTTCAAGATGAGTCTGCAGTAAAAGTGAGCTCAAGGCCAGCCTGAACTGCGTAATGAGACCTTGTCTCAAAAAGACAATAAAAGAAGTGCTGCGGATCCTGCCCAGCACTCCATTCCTGGAGAGCATGTGCTGTCACATAATCACACTCCATGTCTGAAATGACATCTGCTCTGCCCTTAGAAGACAGTGATGCTTATTCCTGCACCCTGCAGGTCTATAGATCAGTGAGCGCAGGGGGTTTCTGAGTCTGTCCTTCTTGGAATCTGCATTCATGACTTTAAAGTCAGTCTATTTGTTCTTGGCCTATCCAGTCCCTTTAATATATAAAAGATAGAGTAACGTTTATTTACAGCTCGATTGCAAAAAGTTTGTCTGGCCCAGAGTATCAGTTCTGGAAACACCACTAAACAATACAGAACTGGGTAAAATTATATCATCATGCTCAGTAGTGATATCTTCAATATTGAACAGGAGACTTTTATGCATTACCTCTCCCTAGAGGTAGGACTTGGAGGAAGTAATTAAATGAGTGCAAAGAAAGACTTTGGGATCCCACGAATTCCACCCGCCATTGGTACTGGCCTAGGGTGGCCAGGTAAAGACACTCCCAGCCCAGCATCCATTTCTTGGAGCTCCGACTCCACCTACAGCCCTGACCAACGGGGCCTCCTGGCAGCCAGCCTCCCAAGCTCCAACCAGCAGCTAGGCACAGCTGGAAGGGAAGAAGCTCAGTGGATCTGGACCCCAATTCCCTTAGGCACTAACAGCATAACTTCACCACAGTGCAGAGAGCCCTGCTATACAAAATGATAAGGACAAAGAGTAAGATGCAATCTCAGATCCCAAGCCCATCCAGAACTAATACAGGAGACCTCAAAAGAAATTACCAACAGAGTGAAAAGACAACCCACAAATTTCAAAAAGATTTTAACTAATTAGTATTCAGACAAAGGTCTTCTATCTAGAATTTATAAAGAACTAAAAACCATTAGGGTCCCAAAACTCAAAGACCCAATCCAGAAATGGGCGTCCAAGATGAACACAAACTTCTCACAGAAAGAAATTCAGCAAGCCTATAAGTACATGAAGAAATGCTCCACATCAATAGCCATCCATGAAATGCCAATTAAAACAACACTTAGATACCATCTCACTACAGAAAGAATGGCTATCATAAAGAAATCAACCAACAACAAATGTTGGAGAGGCTGTGGGGTAAAAGGAACCCTTCTCCACTGCTGGTGGGAATGCAGATTGGTGCAACCATTATGGAAAGCGGTGTGGAGGCTCCTTAAAAAACTAAAACTGGAAATGCCATTTGATCCAGATATCACCCTACTAGGAATTTTCCCAGAAGAACTGAAAACATCATACCATAGTGGTATCTGTGCACCTATGTTTATAGCAGCCCAATTTATAATAGCCAAATCTTGGAAACAACCAAAATGCCTGTCATTTGAAGAATGGTTAAAAAAGATGTGGTATACAATGGAATATTACTCAGCTATAAAGAATGATAAACTAGAAGACTTCATATATAAATGGATGTATATTGAACATATACTCATAAGTGAAATAAACCAGACCTACATGTGTAAATATAGTATAGTCTCCCTCGTGTAAGAAATCTAAAGAAGAAATAAAAATGGAAAGGCATAACACAGCTGAATGGAAATCAAGACTTATGGATTAAGCAGCGAAGTGACTAGAAGTAGAAAAAGGAGGAAACATAGCAAGAGCAAAACCATACACTTATGTACACAGAATGAATTCGATATTGGTCCTAGGAACCTTCAAAAGCTTTTTCACATTGATGATAGCAGCGTGAAACACTGGAACTATGCTTGGAATGCGTGTCATTCTGCTCTTTTAGATGTATACTGCTTCTAATGTAAACTCAGTTACTGCTATACTCTCAAGTAAATGGTTGGTTAACAACAAAAAAAGGGTATTAAGTGAAAGTAAAAGACTAGGCAAAAAGCCACACGCTTGACAGGCTACAATTTTGTACATCCTTGGATTTCTAAATGTCTGTGTAAAAATGTGTAAATGCTTTTATCAAATTCTAAATAAATGTACTAGAATATCAATGATTGGCAGAAGATACCAACTGCAAGATAAGTCTAAGATGTTTGATACTCAGAAAGACAGTGATGTTAAGCTCAATTACCTATGTTATCGAGTAATAGTATCATGAAGCTTCTCTGCCGAAGGGTTGAGAATGTAAGTTAACAGACCAAAAACTGGAGAAAAAGACAGGCTATGAGGATAGCCAACATTTTGGCCCTAGCCCTTCAAGGTCAGTGAGGACTCAGGACATAAGAGAACCTGTGCTGTAACATCCTATAACTCAAGGGTTTCCCAAATTTTCTGTTCAAGGAGATTAAGGGACCTCAGAGGAAAGGGATAAACAAAGTATAGTGTGCCTAAGGAAAGTCACCTAGAGAGAGGACATTCTCTCAGGCTTTCACAGAGAGCAAACTGGTCAAGCAATGGCCGTGACTCATCCCAATGGCTGACACTGGCAACAGTTCTACAAACCACTGTACATGGTTCCAAAGTTAATCCTTAGGGGATTTGACCTTGGAAGATACAAAAGATGAATGTTTTGTTATACAGGTCTGGCCTTAACTTGCCCTTGATCACCCAGCAGAAAAGGTTAATTACGAGGCATAAAACACAGAGCTAGATTAGTATGATGAGCTGTAAGAGGCTTAAACCAACAGCCTCCAACATTGCCAGTTTCACCGGTAAACCACTGCAATTATGGAACGTTGGACTATGTATACAACTGCTCCCTCTTAGTACAAAGAGAAGAAATTTTTTTTTCATCCCCTACTAACATGGATTAGAAAATTTATCACATCTACACCTTGTTCTCTGTATAACTACTATGAGGACAACAATATTCAATGTATCAATTATTATGCATGCACTACTAATGTGTTTTGAAACTATCATTGTTATTTCTTATTAAAAATAAAAATTAAAAAAAAAGAAAGACTTTGGGTTCATTTATCAGAAAGAACAGCAAGAAAGGATTGTAAGACCAGAACAGCGACTTCCCATCTGAATCTCAGCTGCTCAGACTCACTGTGTGTGACCTGGGGGTGCTCTGATGATACTTAAATTCAGATCCTCAGTTTGGAAAATCCTGCTGTGTCTGTCCTTCCTGTGTTTCAAAGGATCCAATCATGAAAATTGTGAAGTTATGCATAAAAGTAAAGTGGTTTGATCACAACTGCAATTCGGTAGTCATGTACAGTAATCCAGAATACATTATAGATAAGAATACATATGGAAAGAAACTAGATGAAGGCAATTTGTTAATCCAAAGTTGCTTAATTAGAAAAGAATTCCAAAAGGATGATTCATCTATACTTTGTGAGGTAGTAATGGAACAAAAGGCCGGCCAGATGGCTCAGCAGATTAAAGCGCCTTCTTAAGCAGACCCAGGGACTGAGGTTTGATTCTCGGCTTGCCATGTGGGCCCCGCCCCCAGGTGCACTGAGACAGTGCATGAGACTGGGTGTGATGGTGCACGCCCGTAATCCCAGCACTTGGCAGGCTGCAGACAAGAGGATCATTACGAGTCCAATCTGTGTAATGAGACCTTGTACTAAATATATTTTTTTAAACAATGAAGCAAAACAATAAGCCCTAATGATTCTTCTGCTCTTTACTCTTACAGATTATTTGATTTAAAAGCAAGTTAATCGTTTATAGAAGTGACTTATATCCTACTGTGAAGAGGCTAGAGCTCTGCACACCTCTGCTCTCTGGTGAGGCTCAGTGCCCCTCAGTGGTTCTGTGCAGCCACTGCTGGCATCTGAGTGCACAGACGCTGTCAGCTCCATCACTGGGATGGTGGAGACACAGCAGACACTGCTCTACCTAGAATTTCTGTAGAGGATTCTTGAGGGATTCAGAAGCATTCCATGGGCAGGAAGTCTGGCCAGGGCTCCCAGGACTGGTGCTGGGGTTGAGCATTCTAGAGGCCCTGGCAGGCATCTCAGTCCAGCCTTCCCTTGGGCTCTCTTCACCTCTCCCTGTGTTCCTCTGCCCCTGTGTGCAGTTATGCTGTTCCCCTTGCTTTTGGTAGGTTCCCTTCCTCAGCTCCTTCATCTGCCCCACACTGGCATTAACAGCTGACCTCAGATGATGGTGCATCTATGACCAGAGCTCGAATTTTTATCCATGCTTGTCCCAAGAAGAGGCGTGTAAAGCCATGTACCTCCTAAAACATTCATGTGCTGGACATCCAGCACTTTTACAAGATGACAAGTAGATGTAAAGAATGCAAAATCCAGGATACTTCACATTTTGACAGTATAAAAGATTATCCAGTAGAACCCAAACTAGTTCATGGCAATTTGATTCCTATCAGCATCCATTTAAGGAGCACTTGAATCATCTTTAACTTCTTCTAGACTTTGTTTTTTAGAGTAGTCAGACAGTAAAAGTGAGTGGAAAGTACAGGAGGTTGTGTAATCCGGCCCCCCACACCCACAGTCTCCCTACCACACCTGGCCCACACATGCAACTAAACTTAATTGTCTACTTCACAGGATTAAGAGACTTGTGGAAACTTCTGATCGGATCGTGGAGGCATTACACTCAATGGAGAATCATTTCTGTTCATGACTGAATGTGTTGCCAGGGCGAGGGTAGGCACCAACAGGAGGTGAATCTTGGGTGCAGGCTGTGTACGGGAAATTGTAGCTGTCCCGGCGCTCTTGTCTTGTCCTGCTTTCTGGCCACCGCAAAGCGAGCGGCTTTGCTCCACTGTGCCATCCTGCATGCCGCTCCTGCCATGGATTCAGTGGTCATGGGCTGAAACCTCTGAAATGGCACCCTCCTTTAAATGACAGGTGTCAGGTGTTTTGTCCCTGTGACAGGAACGCTGACCAATGCACCATGCCAGAATAGTGTGTTTGCAACACTGGATACATAAAAGCCCAGAGCTGACAAGAGCGCTCACTGTTGATTTGTACAGTAAATTTTTTAAACATGTGGGACATTTTGTATTCCTTTTATTTTTCAGTAGAGTTATCCCTGGCAAGTCTTCTCCACACAGATGTGTCCTGTTGTAATTCATTCCTGCACTGGAAGGTCTTTATTCAGTGCTCCACATCTCATCAACAGACTGTGTTTATAAGTAGGAAACTTTATTGTCAATCATCCTAGGCACTTATTTATTAAAAATTAAAATTACCTAAAAGTTAACACTTTTATATTAAGCATGGAAAGTAAAACCTTAGGAGATCATCACTTACGATATGAATTGTTGGGAGGCTAGGGATATAGCTCAGCAGCGTAAGTACCTGCCTCCCAAGCACAAGGTCCAGAGTTCAATCCCCAATACCAAAACAAATTGTTAGAGCTTTTATCACCCTGATTCACTTAAGGATTAAAGATGAATGACCCTATCAATTATACTCCTGTTTTTCATTTTTACAGATGTTAAGTGCTTTTTATAGATAAAAAGTAATGAGAAACCTTGTCCACATAAATAAGTAGATGAGAACTGAAGAATGTCATTCACTTCTTTGAATTCTTTTCAGGTTATTAGCTAAAAGTCACAGAAAGGTCAACAACAGCTCTTCCCATCCGTCTGCTGACAAGATGAGGTATCTCCCATGTGTTACAAGAAAAGAATTAGAAAGTGCTTGACTGCCAAGAGGATTTGTTAGGAGTCTCACTCTTTCTCATGCCAGTATTTCAAGCTGTCCCTTTGTTTAGAGCCTTTTAGTTTTACCCCAGGGCAGTAAGTTCTTGTGGGTGTGGGCAGTGCCTTCCTTTTCTAAAGTGTGGAAAGACAGTTATGACGGGCCATCAATTCCCGGCAGATCTTGGTAGAGAGGAGCACGTACGTAGGCTGAAGATGGACAGACTGAGGCCAGCATATTCATGGAGTGCCTGTGCATAGGTGCCCCCAGGGGAAAACAGTTGAAAGGCCTCAGACTCTGAAGGTGACTTACTGTAAATGGCACAAGGTCACTCCAGCTGTCCTTCACACAGCTGTTGCACCTGCTTTGACAGAATGGTTTATGTCATTATTATCTTCAGCAGTTGGTCAGGTGAGTGAAAGTGGGTCTTATTGAACTTCCTGTCAGCTAATGAAGAAATGAAATATAGAAAGTGTTAAAAGACACCATTACCACCAGTCTGGTTTTTACAGATCCCATTTGTTTTTCTAGAATTCAGCAGTCTGGGCCACAATAGTTCACAATACTCAGCTCCACCTCATGGGCAAGTTACATTTATAACCTTGTAACAAAAACAGATTAATAAGAGAACAGAACACAAATGCACGTGCTGTGCATTTCATGATGGGGGGTGCTTCAGACGTAAAACCCAAAGATATAGGGAAGATTGAGTGTTTTTATGGGTAACTGATGCAGAAGTTCAATTTGAGGACAAAGCAATGTGATTTAAACCAGGATAATTGAACAGGATTGTCTCTTACTGTCACTTTTTATTTATTTTAATGGCTTTTTTTTTCTTAGACAAATGCCTGCTGGCCTTGAACTCACTATGTAGACCAGGCTGTCCTCAAATATAGAAATCTTCCTGTGTCAGCCTCCTGTGTTCTGGGGATACAGGCATATACCACAATAGTTTTTCTGTGACTTTAAAAATAATATCAGGGCTGGGGAGATAGCTCAATAGGATAAGTGCTTGCCTGGCAAGTGTCAGGTCCTGAGTTCAATCCTCAGCACTGGGGGGAAAAAAAAAAAATATATATATATATATATATATATATATATAGCTAAAAAGAAAGTAAATTCAGGAAAATAAAAGAAAGAAAACTTAAATCATCCATCCCATTTTTTAACAATAATTACTTTTTTATTTTGGATAATTTTGCTTCCCTAAGTTTTTGTTTATTTTCTGGGCTTTGGAGTGGCTATGATTGCTGCAGGAGGGAGAAACAGAGAAAGAAAACACAACTTCTCCCAGCCACAGCCTGCCAGCTACTGTGAGATGAAATTACTTTGGTGCGCCTTTCCTGCCCCTTCCCAGCCCCCTCCAACTGTCACAGGCCAGTCCCCTTTGGAAGGAAACTCACACAATAACCACCCTGGTGGCCTCCATAATAGACTCCTGTGTTAAGAGAAGGACCACTCACAGCCTCATGTAGTCAAGGGGCAGCTTCTGGAGTTTGTGATTAATTATTGTGGGTGTGGGTGCTGCACCTGCCCTGGGGCAGGTGATTTGCATTTCAATATAAGGAAGGAAGTTAGCTGCTTGAGCTGCTGTTACTCCTCCCCTCTCTCTTGCTCTTTGCTGCTGCCATGAAAGGTTGTGCTCTGCCATGAACCCCCTGCCCTGAATCCAGCTGAGTATGGACTGAAACCTCCAGCAACTGTGAGCTAAATAAATCTTTACTTTTTTCATTTTGGGTGATATTTGCCCTAGCAGTGACAGAAGAGTAACTAAGACAATTTCCCTTATTATTTAATCCAAATTTTTCTGGTTTTTCTTTGTAACAGAGTGATTAATTCTGCAGCTGAAATCAAGCTGGCTGACCTCAAACAGGTGAAAGTCCAGAAAAAAAAAAAAAAAAAGTACAGAGCTGACAGAGTACAGCTATTATCCCGGCATTTATATTGCCATGATTTGAGGCTAGCATGGTCTACATGGTGAGCTCAAGAGTTCGAGACCAGCCTGAACTGTGTAGTGAGCCTGTGTCTCAAAAACAACAACAAAAAATGCATAGTAGTGCGGGTGTGGGGAAAAGAGCATTTTTGTGGACCATTGGTGGAAATGTATTGTATTAAAGCTATTTTGGAAAATGATATGATGCTTCCTGAAGAAAACTAAAACTAAAATTACCATAATTTCAAGCGATGTCATTTATGGATATAAATGCAAAAAAAAACAATTAAACTGGTGTGTCACGAAACATCTGTACTGCCATGTTTATTGCAGCATTATTCAAGAGAGCCAAAATATATAAACATCTCTACTGTCTATTAGTGGGTAAAGGCAGTTTCTTAAACGTCTCATAGTAAACTTAAGAGAAACGAGAGAAGCCTGTGCCTGGGGCAATAAGGGAGACTCAGAAGGTGACACCCCAAAGAGGGAAAGAGACATTGAGAAAGACAAGTATGAATCCAGTTGTTGTCGAGACAGAATTAACACCTGCTTTCATGCTACTGCATTTCTTGGGATGACATGGGACTAACGACAAACAGGTCAACACTGAACCATTTGGAGTTCTGCTTCCTCCAGAGCCCAGCAGGGGATGGCGCACAGCTAGCACCTTCACGACTCCTCGGCTACTACAGGGTGGATGCGGAGGAGGTCATGGAAGATGAGAGTGCAGATTTGGATGCAGAAAATGTGACAAAGTTGCTGCATAGTCTTTAAACAAGTCTTTGAAAATGGGTGCATTTGTGGCTTGTCACAGCCCTGGAAATTGATTTCACTCTCAGTGCAGAATGGAGTGAACGTGCTGCATGTTCATGACAAGTGCAGGGTTTTGTTTATCTTTCTGCTTCATTTCAAACTACACCATAATTACTTGGCGGAGGTTTATCTTTAAAAATGAGCAGTAAATATATTTGAAATAGTGGAAGGTTAAATAATTTCTTGTGTACAGTTAAACTAAAGCAGTACTTCAGTGGGACTTACGAGTACTTCTTTCAAGGCTGAGAGGCTTTATCACCAAGTTTTGTGGGGCAGGTATTGAAAGCTGGCTGCAGGCAGTCATGCTTCTGTGTTCCGAGCCACACAAGCTGTGCACATGTGTGCACATTCGTGTTTGTATATCTGTCCTTCTCTGCTTTCTTTTTGGAAGTCCTATAACGAGGTAGCATATCTCATCAGCCAAGGTGGTGGGCAATGGAGAATTTGATCAGTCCACTATGGAAATACACTGGCTGAGTTTTCCTAGACAGTCCAAGGCTCTTCTAGAGCTTCAAGCCTCACAGCTCCTGCTCATGTTTTCCAGTCAGAATTTAACAAAGGAGATTTTTTCATCTTGTTTCCTTGCTCATGTGTGCTAGGAAAGAGAGTTTTATTTTTGCATCAGTGAGCTGGTGGCCAGGACTGGTGTTGGCACAGAACATTTGCTTTGGTTCCCTGTCCATCTCCCACAGGTCGACCTCTCTGACAAGGACTGTGAGCCTTTTTCTGAGCCTAACATAATAATGAACACATACTGATTTGATTTTTAAACATTTTATTTAGAACTTCTACTTGGATAACAAAGGAATGAAAGAAGGCAAGAAAACCACTGAGAAAATGAATGCTAAAACGAAGGAATGCTTGCTTGAGGTAAGCTTAATTTTGCAGAGGTGGAAGAAAAAGAGCAATGTTTCCTTCATCTATATTTAAGTTATTCCTTCTCTAGAGAAGTGGGAAATTGTAATGTATGGACTGAATTTTTAGGTCGACATTTTAAAATCAATTTATTATTAAATTATAGATATTTAGACAATTCAGCTGATTCTTTGAGTCACCTGTAATAAAGTATGGCTTTAGATAATGTCGTGTGCCTTTCATGAATTTAATCCTAAAAAGACTTGTGAATCTTCACAAATCTTATCTGCTAATATTCCATATGTTCCTTTATTTGCATGCTTCACTGAAGTCAAAGATTTCTAATTCTTAAATCTTCTGACTGTACCATGAGACCATAATATTAAGTTCAAAAAAATCAGACCCACAAGCTTGAATACCAAGCTTGGTTGGTATTCTCATATACAAGAAGCCCAGAGTATAAATAAAGAGCAAAATAACAGATAGTAAGCAGGGAAGTAGATCTTTCTAAAAAGAGAATGAGATCAAAAGATGAAGGAGGGGAGAGGGAGAGAAGGGAATGGAAATTGAAAAAAAGACTGCATTACTGACACCTACCAATTCTCTGCAAGGTATGTAAATATTATGAGATAGTCTTCCAAGCAGCAGCTACATTTGGTGGGAGAGGTGAGATTTGCAGATGAAACATGTTATAGGATAAGACTGTACTCAAGTGTTGTGCTGTGCTAATGGGATCCCTAATCCCATTCCCAGATGTAACCCTCTGGAAACATTAGGTTCAAAATCATTCTCAATCCTCGGAGATTAGGTTCAGGGACATGATGAAAGCTCAGCTATCTATGATAATTACTGTTACTATATGTGCCACAAGTTCATGTGAGAACTGAATTTTGGAAACTCACAGTCAGTCTTCATGCACTAACTGTGCTCTGCTCCTCACTGGGAACACAGCTAGTATAAAGGCCAGGTTCCAGGTCTCAGGTGGGCATTCTGGACCTTGGGCATGTTTTACTTACCATCCCTCCTCAACTGAGTTGAGACTGGGTTTCTCTTGTAAAGTCAGGAGCCTTGGGGATGCCATGGCCAAGGGGCTGACAGGAAGAATACTCTTTCCCACTCACCAGGCTCCTGCTCAGAGCCCTGCATCTGCCTCTGCCCCTGTTCCTGCTCCCACTCCCACTCCCACTGCTGTTCCTGTTCATGCCACTGCCCCTGCCCTGATCCCGCCCCTACACCCACCCATGCCCCCGCCTGTCGCATCCCTGTTCCTGCCCCTGCCCCTGCCCCTGCTCCTGTTTCCACTCCTGTTCCCAGCCAGGCTCCGGCAACAAGGCTGACAGCAGAGCGTCTCTGTTTCCCCAAGCTCCTAACTGCCTGCCTCAAGCTCTGGTCCCTGGGGCCAGGAACTCACAGGGCGTTCTTGGGAGACCCAGCAGTGGAAATGGGTGCATCTCTTCTGTCCTTACTGAACAAGGCTCTAGGCTGACTTGGGGAGTATAGGCACCATGTGTCCCCAAGAGAGGACATACAGGATTCTGAGCATCTCAGGCTGCAATGGAGAAAACAAACACTGAAAGAGAACATTTTCCTAACACAGCAATTTGCCTCTAATCGGTGCTTAGAAATTAGTGTCTTTAAGTTGGGAACTTGTTATATGTTGGCTGATACAATTGCCTGAGTTTAGTTCCTGTGATAGCACTGTTTTACCTTTGGATGTGAAAGAAAACACTACATATGTCGTATTAAGAAAAATTAATATTCTCTGGCTATCTCAGTTGGATCAAAAATCAAAATAAATTAATAGATTATGGACAGGTTAATCAGTACGAGATAGATTGATGAGAAATTGGATAAAAGGTGAACAAAAATGTTTTCCATATATAAATATACTTGGAATAAGCAAAATTATTTTTTATTCATGAAACCAAAAGAATGTGATAATTTTATACAATGGAGCACTACTCAGCTATAAAGAAAGACAAACTTGAAGACTTTATAGGTAAATGGATGCAACTAGAGGATATACTCATTAATGAAATAAATCAGACCCAAGTGTGTAAATATTGTCTCCCTAGTGTAAGAACCTGAAAGAAGAAATAAAACCTGTAAGGTATAATAGATATAGTAAAACAGAAAGAAACTGAACTTAACGATTAAATAACAAAGATGAGTGGGGGGAAGATAGGAAAAAAGAAAGAGGAAAAAGCATGCAAAGTATATACACAGAATGGCTGAGAAAGTTGTACTAATAATTTCCATCAGATTTTTGAAAACAGCAGTTAATGTTTAGAATTTTTACCTTGTCTAATTCTGTATACTGATACCTGCATCTGAGCAACTACATCGAGGACAGCAGTATATAATACAAAACCCATGGTTGGATACTTCTCATCTTGGTCTTCTAAATGTGTACTGTTTCTAATGTCTTATCAATTATTATAATTGATTTAAAATAAATTAAAAATTAAAGATAAGGAAAAATGAAAATTTCTGGAAAGCCAGTGTTAATATTCAATTATTTGTCCAATCTTCCATAACTATATCTGTTACCCTGAATAACAGGTCTGATGATAAAAATAAATAATATAACTGGGCTGGGGAGATAGCTCAGGGGCACAAGTGCCTGCCTGGTAAGTGCAAGGTCCTGAGTTCAATCCCCGGTTCTGCAAAAAAAAAAAAAAAAAAGATAATATAACAACCATTGCTAATTAGCTATTCCTGTTTTGAAAATCAGTAACATACATATTATTGTTTGTCACCCTGTTTCTATCTTTTTTTCTGTTTGTTTTTGCTTCTGTTTACACTCTTCAAAATAAAAAAAATGAATTTTTTTTTTTTTAAAGTAAAGTGAGTTACAAAAAGAAAGCAAAAAAATAAGTTTGAATATTTGAACTAAAAGGTTAGTGGACACTTTTAATCCTAGCACTTGGCGGGCTGGGGCAGAGAATCAGCAGCTCAAGGTCTAAAAAAAACGCATAAAATAATATGCAACTTCACTCTATTGGTTTTTGAAAAAACTTTTAAGAATTATATCATGCTGGGGCCAGCAAGATGGTTCAGTGGTCTAAAGCGCCTGCTTAGGAAAGCTCAGGCAACTGCAGGGACTGCGGTTCGATCCCCGGCACCACATGCTGCGCCAGCCCCCACCACCAGGGCAGGTTGAGCCAGCCACAAAATAAATAAAATAAAGAAACAAACAAACACAACAAGCAAACAAATAAATAAATAAATAATTTATTTAAAAAAAAAAAAAAAAAAAAAAGAATTATATCATGCTATGAAAGTTCTAATATTTGGCCCAAAGGTGTTTGTTTGTTTGTTTGTTTGTTTCATTTTTTACCTGGGATCAAACTCAAGACCTTGAACTTGCCAGGCAGGTGCGTAAGCCACTGAGTTATCTCCCCAGCGGTTTTGAGATTTGAAAATAATGTTTTGTTTTCTTTTTCTGATATAGTAATAGTAATTTTCCATTACCTAAAAAGAAAATAATCCCTAGAATAAAATATTAACTTAATTTATGTGTATATTGATAGAAATTTTCTACTTAAGAGCAATGAAATAGTAATTCTGTAAATTACATGGAAAGTAAGAATTTTTTTCCAATTTATAACAACACTAATAGGCTTTATTAAATGCTTCTGTTTACAGCATACCAAGATTGTACTCACTAACCTTATGAAGTAGGGCTATTATTCTATTTTTTTTTTTTCAAGAGAAAGGAAATGTCCACAGTCACAGAGCTCAGTGGTCAGGAAGCCTCTACATGTAACTCAGGAGCCAGGCCTCTTGGGCACTTTGTCAGTGTCCGTCTCTCTGGCAGTTAGCACATACTGGAAACAAGAGCACTCAGAGTGGTAGGCAAAACTGACTTTCAGCTTAAAGGCTAATTCAAAAGCTTGTCTGAATGTGAACAAGTGCCAGGTGTGGTGGCACATGCCCATAATCCTAACATCCAAGAAGCTGAGGCAGAGGATGGCTCTCAGTTTAAGGCCAGCATGGGCTTCATAGCAAGACCCTACCTCAGACAAACAAAAAAATGTGAACGAGAATGTCTTTTATCTTTCATATGTTTTATGTCTTTGGGAACTCAATTTCAGGAAAGTTTCTGTGGAACATCTGTCATTGTACCAGAACTTGAAGGAGCTCTTTATCTGAAAGAAGATGGAAAGAAATCCTGGAAAAAGCGCTATTTTCTTTTACGGGCTTCTGGAATTTATTATGTACCCAAAGGAAAAACAAAGGTCAGTGTATCAGTCAGCACTGTATTACTGTAACAGAATACCTGCAATTGTGCACTTCTTTAAAGAAAAGATTTATTTGGGCTCATGGTTCTGGAGGGTGCAGTGCATGGGCGGTTGGCCACTGCTCCAGACCAGCAGCAAAGCACCATAATCACAGCAGGAGAGGAAGCCTGACCACACAAGCAGAAGCAAGAAAGCAAAAAGAAAGAGAGGGTCCCACTTCAAGATCACACCCCCACTGACCTAACTTCCTTCCACTGAACCACACCTCCCAAAGACTCTACACTTCCCACTAACACCACATTCTGGGGCCTTTACCATGTGGCTCTGCAGATCCAAACTGGAGATGTCAGAAAGGGGGTGAAAAACTAACAAAATCAAAAAAGCGAAACAAAACATTTTGGCAAGAAGGCCTTTCATGAAGTTGAAATTGTAGGAATCCTGAGGTAGCATTTATCTCCACAGGATCTGCAGTTCTCCAATATTTACACAAATGCATATCCTTTGCAACAGAACAGTTAAGAAACTTTAATTTTCCCATCGCTCTCTTTTTAAATTAAGAATGATTACCTATTTTAAAACCAAGTTTCGAAAATTATATTAGAAATATTTTCATAGAGATTATGTTGTAACTTTATATGTCTGTTGTTGAAGACTTTGTCTCCTTGTAGGTATCCTCCTGTTCATTATAATAAAACCTATTTTACCTGGAATTATAGTAGTAGTAGAAGTCTTGACAGATCTTTACTGAGAAGTTAGTCTACATATTTAGAGTATTTAAGCTGTTCTCTGAGGTGGATTATGTGCATTTCACAGCCTAACTGAGCAGAGCACTTCAGCTAGCACTTAAATTTTACTTCGTGAGCTGAGTTATTGCTGCAAGTCTGCCAGCACATATTAAACTTCTGTTCTCTGAAATGTAATTATAACATTCACTCTGATCATTAGCTTTTCCCAAGAACTTTCTTAGAGGGTTGCAATATTTCCTCCCTTTGTACATCTTTGAAAAGTGTTAAGATGTATCTCTTGTCTGTATGAGCATAACTCAAACCCAGGGTGTCACCAGTTGATGCAGTTATGTGTTGCAGGCTTCTTGTGACAAAGCTTCCCTCAGCTCCAACACAGGTGACCCCACAGTGAGCCCCCAATAGGAGGGCACTGACATATTGGACTGTATGAAATTATGTTTAAATTCCTGATAGCCAAAGATACCAAACAATATTAAAGACTAGCTCCAGGCCAGAGGCCACACTTAACAAATATAACTAAGTGCAAGTACTCATAGTAGATGAAAACTTCAGCACATCAACTTCAAAAAGATAAATATACTTGTTTAAAAAACATGGTAAACCATGCTGTTGACATGTGACACACATCTGTCATCACAGCTACTCAAGAGGCTAAGGCAGGAGGGTCGCTCAAGCTCTCAAATTCAAGTCCAGCCTAAGCAACCAATCTAGATCCCATGTGAAAGAAGAAAAACCTTTCAACAAATAACAGTTTGTGGCTAGTGATTTAGCTTCATGCTGCAGCCCTGGTCTGACATATACACAGCCCTGGTTGCACTGAGAGAAGGACAGAGCAAGAGGGGGATGAGGAAGGGGAGAAGGCAAAGGGAGAGGGCAAGACAGAGGAGGAGAGAAGGGTGGGAGGGAAGTGAGAATCTTACTCAGTGAGAATTCATGAAAAAAAAAAAAAAAAAGCTGATAGCCATAGAATAAAAGTTCCTTCCTGGGATGAGAGTGCTGCTCTACAGTAAAGCACTGTCCTGCAGATAGGAATCCAGCATTTGATCCCCAGCGACACAAGATGAAGAAAGGAAAAGTTCTCTTACTAATAATTAGGAAAGTGTAGATTAAATCAGGAGATATTATATCCCCACGGGGGATTTATAAATTAACATTGATACCCAGTTTCGGTGGGTTTAGATAAGAAAAAACATGCATGAAATAACTCTTACACATGAAAGGTTGCAAAATAAACTGGCACGGTCACATTTGGGATGATTTAGCAAGACCTGTACAGATGCAGAAGGGAATCCACCTCTTCAAAGAGCAACTACATGTGTGGCAATCCATCCAACAGCAGCGTCTGTTCCATTGCGCAGTAATTTTTGTAACGACAAAATATTAATGTAACCTCCAGTCACCTAAGGCATAATGGTTAAAAGTAAATTATATAAGGTGGAATGCTGCATACCCATAAAATGTCTCCTGACAGAAAGACTAAGATACAATGTTAAGAGAAACAATAACTTGAGATCATAATGTTAAATGAAATAAATCAGTCAGGAAGTTTAAATATTACATGGTTTCTCTCATAAGAGAAACCCAAAATGTAAATAAAGAACAAAATAGGAAGTAGGAAGAGAGATCTTTCTCAAATGGGAAGGAGGTCAAGAGATGCAGAGGGGATGCCAGGCGTGCTGGCACATGCCTGTAATCCCAGCATTCAGCAGGCTGAGGCAGGAGGATCTGTGACTTTGAGACTTATCCTGGACTGCATAGTTCAAGACCAGCCTGAAGCACACTGACTCTCCCTGTGTTGGGAGGTGGGGGGGACAGGAGGGTGGGGGTAGAGAGAGAGATAGCAACAGAGACAGAGAGAGGGAAAGAGAGGATAAAAACAATTAAAATGTGTTATATTCATGGACAGAGAGAATATGATCATCGTGAATAACACACATGTATTAATGAGAAGAAAAAGAATAAACGAGGAAATGGTATTGGTAATAAAGTCTCATTCATGTGTTTAAAACTTTGTATAGGGCTGGGACTGCAGCTCGGCGATAGTGCACTTGCCCAGCAGGGAAAGGCCCTGGGGCCCATCTTCAGTGCAGAGAAAAGCATATCCAGCTGAAAATACAAGAAAAATCAAACACCTTATACAAAGGAAAAATTGTGCACTTAGATGGAGCAGTCCTACCTTTGATTATTCACTAACTGGGTACAGATTTACAGAATGCAAATGAAAAAAAGCATAATGAAGAAATGTATAGCTGAAGTGTAACCAAATATGTAGATTAGAGGTTGCCATCTTCCCTGAGCACATTATGTGTGAGAGGCTCTGTTTCCATGGCAACCATGCAGAGGCCGTACAGAAGAAAGCCTTTTGCTCAGAAGAAGTGCATGGTGTGCATGCTAAATTACTGAGCATTGAGTTTACCTCTAGTTGTTCACCCTGAGAGGAATGTTTTTTAAATGTTCAATCACAAATCCGTCATTAGCAGATGGCAAAAGCAGAGATGAAATTTCTGATCATTGGTCACTTTGTCTCAGCTGAATCCACAGCCTCAAGGTCAGTGGGTTCTGACCCTGAAGTCCGCAGTCCAGTGCTGTGACAGCGGCGTCACCCTTCACTCCATCCTGTTGGGAGCATGTGGTACACAAGAGCTGCACCCTGTCTTTCATCTTTAATGTAGGCTTGGCTTGGAGAACATGACAGTATATGTGATCAATGTTAATATAAATATCTAAAAATTCAATATTTTCTGTACTAAAATGAAGTCCTTGTGGTATCATCAAAAATGACCTTGGAAAATTATTAGCTGTCATCTCAGTTAAAGTCATCTTTCCCCTCTCTTTCAGACATCCCGAGATCTGGCTTGTTTTATACAGTTTGAAAATGTCAACATTTATTATGGAATTCAGTACAAAATGAAATATAAAGCGCCCACTGACTACTGCTTAGTTTTAAAGGTATGTTGTAAGAAGTCCTCAATTTAAATTTGTAAGAAATTTGAGCCCATGTTTTCTTTTAAGGGAAAAACATAAAATAGAATAGAACTAACAGACTATAATATAGTAAAATTTATGTTTTTAAACCAAAATCGAGACAAAAATTCATTAGCTTGAGTCAGTTCTCCCCAAAGCATGCCATCGTTACCTAAAACATTAAGATAAATCTGTCTGGCTCCTTCCTCACTTTCGAGACTATAAGGAGGTCCACATTTTTTAAATACATTTTTTAAATAATAATAAATTATATGTAGTTTTATTGATAGAACAGAAAAAATGTTCAGTTCCTTATTTATAGAACTTTTCTTTCTTTTTTATTTTAATTTTTTTAATTTTTAATTTTAATAAGAAATAACAATATTATAGTTTTATAGAACTCTTCTTCAAATGACTTGCTACAAATTTTTAGAAATTGCAAACTTACCGAGGTATCCTAGAAAAAGATACAAATTAGCAAGAAATAAAACATTGTAAGATTTGCCAAGTTTTGAAACTTTCTAAGGTGTATATTGTCAAAAAGCAATACATTAGTAAGTGTTTCAGATGGCTCACACTTTTC
>PVKN010011702.1:0-21348 GCA_004027915.1 Capromys pilorides
AACAATATTCAGAAAATTAATTAAATATTAATTAAAATTAAATTAAATATTTTAAAACAATATTCCAAGTTCAAATCAAATCATGAGTCCAACTTAGAGGCCAGAATGTTGTGTTTCATATGTATGAATCTGTAATCAATTCAGAGTACTCCCATAGTATTTGAATAGGTAATATATATAAAAATATCAACTAAGAAAAAGTTTCCATGATAGTAAAGAATTACTAAGAATAAAACATAACATAAGGGCTGAGGAGATAGCTCAGTAGAATAAGCACTTGCCTGGCAAGTGCAAAGGTTTGAGTTCAAACCCTGGTTCCACCAAAAAAAAACCCCAAAAAACAACAAATAACATAAATACAGGAATGGCAAATATATGACCAGCACTTCTAGCAGTTTGGGGATAGATATTGTACAAAGTTCTAGTACGTTGTGGACAAAGACAGTGTTCATGACACTTACTGGTGGCCAGGTGTCACTTGTGGGACTGAGATACTGCTAGTTCCTTGATATCCACCCTGTAGACCCAGACAGCATCATGACCCATAGGGCGCAGTAGAAGTCCATTTATAAAATATGCTGATGGACATATTTTGCTGCTGTATACAAAAGAGTAGTTGAAAGACTGCTGCTGTATAACTCATTTTCTCCTGCATTTAATTGTTTGCCCTATTCTGTGGGTTCTTTCCATTCTCCTTCATGGAATTGTGGTCATTTTGATCCCTCTCTAGAATATCTTTTAGTAAACTGTGTAGGATTGTCATCATGAAATTCTTTAGTTGTTCTTTGTCCTGGAAGTATTTCACTTCTCCATTGAACTTGAAAGAGAGTTTTGTGGGGTTTAGCAGACTGGGCTGGAATTTGTTTTCGTGGAGGATTTGAAGTACTCTGCTCCATGCTCTTCTTGACTTCATGGTTTGTAAAGAGAAATCTGCCATTATTCTGATGGGTTTTCCTTTAAATGGGATCTGTTTCTTTTCTTTAGTGGCTTTTAGTATACTGTTCCTGTGCTGAATTTCTGGGATCTTGATTATTATATGTCTGGGTGTGGTTTTAATTGGGTTGATGTTATTTGGAGTTCTATATGCTTCAGTTACCTGAATGTCAGATTGTCTCCCCAAATTGGGGAAGGTTTCTGCTCTTACTCCTGTCCCTGTTCTCTTTATGTCATTTGTATTGACTCCTTCTTTCTCATCGATGACTATTAGTCTTATCTTGTTCATCCTGCATTGTCTTGCAGATGCTGAATTACTTTTTCCTGCATCCTAGGTCTTTTAAAGAGATCTTTTCACTAGCTGCAATGGTGTCTACAAGGTCCGAAAGTCTATTTTCACTTTCATTGAAATGGTTTTGCCAGCTTGTGATGAGGTTTTAAATTTCCTGTATAGAACTTTGAATCTGCTTCATGCATTCTATCACTTTCCTATATTGCTCATTCAAGGATTCCATCATTTTTCTGTTCTCTATATTTTTATGTGTCTTTTTTAGAAGCACTTAGTACTTCTTTTATTATAGGTATTATATCTTTTTTTACTTCAGAAATTATTTTTGATCTGATTTCCTGAATATCTTTCCATAGTTGTTTCTTTACTTCCAATGCTATTATTTCAGAGATTTCAGGCGTGTGATTTCCAATTTCTTCTATGCTATTGTCTCCTGTATTTGTTCTGGGTGGGCTCAGGGCCTGCGAGCACATTTTTCTCCTTCTTTTTGCCATTTTGTATAGCCGTGCCTTCTGACTTTTGGTGTAGAGCTTTGGTAGAGTTCTTACCTTAGCACCAGATCTGGATCTACCAAGTTCAAACTTATCCAGGTAGGTGTGGCTTGGGTCTGGCTGCTGAGCTCCACTTCTTCCTGCTGCAGCCCTTGGAGGTGAACCTGCATGCCACTCTGGTAAGATGTTCTGTTCCTGGATCAGCTGGGGGCGGGTCTTGACTCTAGCCTCTCTGCACGGAGTTGTGCCTCAGGGTTCCACACTGGGCCTGTGTGATGGATGAAGTTCCACTCACACGCCAGGCCTGGTTGCTGGTTCGAATGGGCAGTAGGGATTGTAAGGACTCCAACAGTGCCTGGCAGAGCCCATGAATTGCTCAGAGATGGGGAAGTTTCCAGAGAAGCTATAGCCCTAGAATGATTTGAGGAGCTAGGAAGCATTTTACCCTTGGAATCACATTCATTATACTGGCTCAGGTAGCAAGATTATGAATCCTGGGGCCACTGGGACCAAAAGCTTCTGCCTCTGAGGCTGGTGAGATAGCTCAGTGGTCAAAAACACCTGCTTAGGCAATCTTAGGCAACCACAGGGACCATGGTTTGATCCTGGCACCACATGCCACATCAGCCCCACCCCCAGGGCAAAAAAATAAAATAAAATAAAAAGAAAGAAAGCAAGAAAGCTTCTGACACAGAGTTTTAAGGCAGGGAAGGGACAGGATGTGACAGCAAGAATTGTCTTCCTCCTCCTCATAAACTCAACTCATTTCTAATCTTTTTTTTTTTTTTTTGCTTGACCAGGGTTCAAACTCATGACCTTGAACTTGCCAGGTGTCGGAGAGTCCCTTTCTCATTCTCCAGGTGGTCCTCCACAGCCAGGCAGGCACTTGTGCCACGGAGCTATCTCCCTGGCCCCTCATTCCTAAATTAGAAGTTGTAATTTTTGATACAGATCAGCATTCCTTTAGTATTTATACGTTTACAGAAGCTGTTTGACTTTCAGAGCCTGTCAGGAGATGCTACCAAGTTCAATGCACTTGCTCACTCAGTGCAACACATTAAACCCCGGCCTGTGCAGGGCTCCCCGGGTGAAGTCGGTTCTTGAGCAATCTTTGTCCCATTGAGTGTTTGCCTCTCTCCTAAGCCCCCTGAGCATTGCAGACAGGACAGGTGTGGCCTGGGAGTGGCCCACGGTCCTGGTCACTGGGGCGGGCCCGGGGCTGGGACAGTTTCTGCTCCGACCAGGATGGCTTTCCGGCTCCCTGTTGCCATTTCAGCAGCCAAACCCCTGCATATGGTGATAAAGCCATCAGGATGATGAACAGCGGCCTTAATTGGTATTAAAGGATATTTATGTTGCTATGACTAAGTTAAAGCCTCTAATTGATTGGAGACACTTGAGTAATAGGATCCGCAGAGGCCCATTAGTATTGCATTGACATATTAGCTTATCTTCCTGCTTCGTGGCGAAGGATCCACTGGGGGCTGCGCACAGTAGCACACACGGGGTAAGATTTCTGACCCTAGATTTATGGGATCTGCGGCAACAAACCCAGCTGCCTACTTCACGGTCTGAATTACAGATTTTCCATTTAGCCGGACAACATGAATCTGCTGCTACAATTATGTCTCCAATTACAGCCCCCCTGAGTGCGCGTGGCATCCTAATGCAGTTGTTTGCTTTATGCTGCAGTCCTCCGTAGAGTAAAAGCGAGTGGGCCGAGCCCACTCCCGAGCCCCGGGAGGCCCGCCCCTTCTTGCTGGTAGAGCTGTGGCCAGAGGAGACAAAGCGGGGGCTGGAACCGGCTCCCCGCTGTTCTGTTCCGCTGCCTCTCTCTCTCCAAAGAAGACCGGCTTTCATCAGAACTTTCCCATCAAAGAAATAATGAACTCAGTTCTCCCCTCTGCTCAGAGAGTTCACATCCACAGAGCAGAGAGAGCATTTTAAAAGCTGTAAGTGCTCGCGGAGACCCACACGGGGATGGGCTCGGGCGCATGCACTCCCATCCCAAGCAGGAGGGCTCTCGGGGACCTTTGGCTTCTCACTCCACCCTCTGCTTTCTGCTTTCTTGCCTTTCTAAGAAGGCAGTGGGATACTACACGTGCTGCTGTATAACCTGCTTTTAAAAAAATACATTAATAAAAACCTTAACAACATACAACATTTTAATTTTAACAGTGACTCAGCCTTATTTTGAAAATTCATACATTACCTAATAAAGGAAAGTCTTCAGAGAAAGAGCTGGGATTTCCAGATAAAAAGCACAAATGTGTAAGTCTGCCCTTAAAATCATTGTGAAAATTTAATGCTGTTTGGATATCTTGACCAGAAAATCTAAAAGGCTCCTTCAGCCACTAGTAGAAAATGACTTATCTCATGCAATGAGTCAACGTCAACCTGCATTATTAAAAATTATTAGAAATAGTGTCGAAAATTACCTTCAGGCTAGGCATGTAAGACATGTATGAAACATACGTTTTGTGGGTAGATCGGGTTATGCCCAAGGTATCTCATTATGTATATGCAAAATATTTCAAAACAAAAATTCGGAGGCATGTCCAATTATAAGCCTTTAGAGTAAGGAGTACCCTCTTTATAATGTTTTCCTAAAGGCTCTTCCTTGGTACCAGGGATCCAGCAACGCTAGGTGCTCTGTCACTGAGCTACAGCTGCGGACCTCAAAAGTCATTTCTCTGTTTTCGCTGGCATACTGACGTTACGCCTACATTGTTGAGGACGCTTCTGTGCCTAGGCCCGATGCGACAGCTTTCATTTCACTTAGGACACGTTCTGCGTTTTGTTATTATAACCATAGAATGGGCTCTCTTTTAGCCAAATCTTTTTCCTTTTAACTAGAAGGACGCACAAGGTGAAGAGAGGAGCATAACCCCCTCTGCACTTGCATCACCTCGCTTAAAATCATCAACATTTGGTCAGTCGTGTTTCATGTCTTTCTCGCTTCTTTCTTTCTTTCTTTCTTTCTTTCTTTCTTTCTTGGATTATTTTCAAGCAAATCCGATGCCTTCAAATTCTGTTTTAGAGGCTGGGAGAGAAGAGAAAGAACGGGTTGCCTGCTGGGCCCGCCCTCCCCTCCTGAGGGCTCCCTTGTTGCTGCACTGTGAGGGGCGGGTGGGGCCGCTGCTTCCCCTGTGATCTTTGAGCAGTGGGTGCGTGCAGGGGGCCCACCTTTCCAGGCGCCAGCAGCAGTGGGGGCTTCCAGATCCGAGCGCTGTCTGCTCCCCCACAAGGACCCAGCTCCTTTGGCTGTGTAGCCCAAGAGCTGCAAGGGCTGCGAGGAGACACGCACAGAGCTCGGCGGGCGCAGTGGGAGCCTGTGCCTGGGACCGAGGAGGCACTTGGTGGCGAGGGCCGGTTCCCTGCCCGGAGAAAAGCGGGTCAAGCAGCTACTCTGGACACCTGAGCCCACAGCGGAGGCCCTGATCCCGCAGAAACCGGCTCGGCTTACGGTGCCACCTTAGTGTGCGTCCTGAGTTGTCTCCAAGTCAGAAAAATAAATATCTTGTTGCGTTGCTCTGCCCCGAGACCAGGCCAGGCACCGGAAGTGTGTTGTGACATCGGAGATCTGTGCAGGTGCGCGGGACTCCACTGCGAGTGGATCTGATGCGGGCTGTCTCTGCAAGCCTCGGCTGGGTGACAGGGTCAGCCGTGACCGAGGCCCGGTACCGCTCCCGTGGGCCCTGCACGCAGCCCCAGGTGGCTCCCGTTCCCGCTCTACACAGGGCTACGCACCAAGAGTGAATCAGCAGTTTTCAAAGTAGAGTCCTGGGGACTCAGCGGCCCCTGAGACCTTTGCAGGCTGGGTTCCCATGGGTTGAAACTATTTTCTTAGTAATAGGATGGACTGATCCCCCTTCGTGCTCCTTCTCTTCCCTGTGCAGCAGCATTTTCTACACAGCACAGCATGCACGGCTGCAGATGGGCGTCTGGCACTTTGGAAAACGTGACCCAGGAGGTCGGATGCAAACGGGCTCTGCAAAGCCTGCCCTGCTCCTCTCACCCAATTTTAGGGGTGAGGACTCTGACACGGCAGGAAAGAGGTAGAGAGTGCTGCACAGGAGGAATTGTCTGGAGGGGAAGGGGCCTGGAGAGGGGAATCCAGGATGATTCCTGCAGAGGAAAGGGGGGTGGAGCAGGGTGGCTCCGTCGGCTTTGCCACTGTCCCTGCTGAAACGAAGTCCGAAGTCTGCTCATCTCTGTTCATCAGGACAGGGCCGGAGGGGCCAGAGCTTAAAGACAGACTGTTGCCTAGGTAACCAAGACCCCTCGAGGTAACCTCCCAGGTTCAGGATGAATGCTGGATGCTGTTATTTTTAAATCTTGCGGTGTGAAAGCCTTGCTGCTTTTCACTGTGTCCTACTATGTTCCTCACCGTCCCCATCATTTTCTCATTGGTGAGACAATACCTGACACTTACAGCTCAGAGGAGAAGAGATTTAATGGAGGCCATGTTCTGGGGGGCTCAGCACATCATCCCGCCTCTGAGGCAGTGACAAGCAGGTGGAAAGGCCTGGCGGAGGAAAGATGCTCACCTCACGGAGGCCAGCAAGGAGGCGCCAGGAGGGGAACCGCGCCTGGGGGAGGGGAACCGCGCCTCGGGGCAGTCCCTGGGGTGGCGCTTCCGAGCAGCTGCTGCCTCCTGAGAGCACAGCGGCTGGGGCTCCCCCAGGGGTGGGTTCAGCAAGCCGTGTCCCAGTCACCTTCTGAGAGTCACACCGCTGAGCACAGGAGGCCCCTCTGGGCCAATCTTGATCCAACTGGTACCACTCCCTGAAAGAGACTCTTGTTCTCTGGGGCTTACGTGCACCCAGGCAGGAGCTCTGTCCTCATCCTGACCACTTCCCAGACTTCTCTCCTGCGAGCCGCAGCCTTTTAAAAAAAAAAATTATTAATTTTAATAAGAAAGAAATAGCAATGACACAGTTCCAAAACAAGTTAGTAGGACAGCCACAATAACTACTACAGTGCATGTTGTTATCTTCACACTAGTTGCTCAGAATACGAGATGCAGACATAACTTTTCTAAACACTGTTAGTACAAATATTTCTTCTCATTAAACTAAGAGAGTTGCAGTCTTAAACCTCTGGGCAGAGGGCAATTGAGAGGGCCAGCAGCATGGCAATGCCTCACATTTGCTGTGCAGTGCAGTAGATTCCTCCAGGAATTCCTTCCTCAGCCTGGCCCCTAGCAGGGGACCAGCACTGTCCCCAGGGAGGCTGCCACTGCAGAACCAGGAAACAAAGGTGGCACGTTCTTGGCTTCCAAGCGAGGGGCTTCCTTTCCTCTCCCTGCTCCAAGCTTGAGACAGCACAGAACAGAAGCCAAAGACAAAACAGGAATGTGGTCACCACCTGCCTCCTGCCAGCTGTGGGACTGAGAGAAGGCAGAGAAAGAGAAGTGGCCAGGCAGAGGTCCCAACATCTCCCAGAGCTGCTTCTCACCAGAGCCGTTCGTGCGGGAGGCCCTCGGGGTGCGAGGGAGCGCGGAGGCCTGCCCACAGCTCTCGGTCTCCTCTGAGTGTGTGCATGTGACAAAGACTTGCAGCTCCGAGTGCTCGCCCCCTTCCTCCTTGAGCTGGCGGGTACTCATCACTTTTCTATCACTGGGACAAAACCCTGGACACCAGCAGCTGCAAGGGTGAGAGGTTTGTTTGGTTCACGGTTCTGTAGGGTGTAGTCCATGGGGGAGTGGTGGAAAGGTTGAGGGAGGAAGCTGCTCCCAGCACACACCCAGGCAGCAGAGAGAGGGAAGAGCTAGGGGTGGGGTGCCCCCTGCCTGGTCACACTCCAGGGACCCCTGTCCTGACCAGGCCTCGCCTCCCAACAGCACAGTCAGCTAGGACTAAATGCGGATAAGAATCCATGGCTCAGGTGTTCTGCCTCCCTGTGATGAATATAATCTTTATATTCATGGACTAATAAAAATCAATGGGTGAACCCCTGATAAACATGGCACCCAATGGCCAGTCACCTTCTAGAAGCCCCATCTCTGAGGACACAGCACCTCAGGGGACCCGAGAGACCCGAACCACGGCATAGTATCACCGGGGTTCCCACTTCATCTCCCCATATAACACTGTAACTTCTCCCAGAACAAGGCAAGCAAATGTGTTTCCAAGGAGCCCTTCAGAGCCCTTGTTGGGGCCTCAGCAGACGTGCACGGGCTGTAAGCTATTTCGACTCTTATTGTTGGCTGCATTTAAAAGTCTGTTTTCTGAGTTACCTGATGTAGGCTTTTAAAATTACTGTTATCTTATTTTGAGATAGGATCTTGTCAAGTTGACAAGTTGCCCGAGTTGGGTTCCAACTTGTGATCCTCCTGCCTCAGCCTCCTAGAGTGCTGGGACTGCAGACATAGTGCACGTCCTGAAAGGCTTGTACTCGCATAAGAGACACAGCTGTGGTTTGATTGTAGCTAAGCTGAACGTACCCATTTTGAAACTGAAGAGCTTTTGGGCCGAGGAGATAGCTCAGTGGAATAAGTGCTTGGCTGGCAAGGGCAAAGTCGGTCCTGAGTTCGATCCCTGGTACCACCACAATAAATAAGTAAATAAATAAAATGGAAAAGCTCTGAAAAGTAGTAGCTCTTTCTCACAGGCAGAGCATGTGCTGTGTGAATGTGGCTGTGAATACATCCAGGACAGAAAGGATTAAAGAAGAGACAAAAGACAGGGGGCAGGGGGGTCGGGGACCTGGGGGACGAGCCCGGATCTTTGCATCTCTGTCTATCCATCCCTACCATGGACAGAAGGCAGGCAGATGGTGGGAAGGGCACGTGGGGTACCTCCTTCTGGCAACTGGGGGTCTGAGGAAAGACCACCTGCCAGGCACCAGGGGCAGAGAGCGGGACACATTCTACCCAGTCCTCGCAGCCTCCAGACTCCCAGCCGTGGAGGTCCAGCACTGCCCAAGGTGGACAAGCTGGACAGTGCAGAGCTGGGGTTTGAGCCGGGGCTGCCCATTCCCGATGCCATGATCCACATGCAGGGAGGAGCTTGTGGATTTCCTGCCCAAGAGCAGGGTGGGGCTGCCAAGGTGGTGCCTAGGCTCTGCTGGGCCACGAGTCACAGGGTTTCTTCTCTTTGCCCGCTCTACACAACCTGTCTGCGCCTGGGTGACCGAAAGTGGTGCAGGCCGGGTGTGAAACTGAGACACAGCAGTGGTGAGCAGCCCCGTTTTCTCTTAGTTGGGTTTTCTAACCCATGCCAGGTGACCAGTGCTTTTCTGCGGTCTGTGGTGACTTTGAAGGTCTGGTGTCATTTTATTCTGTTTGCCTGAAATGTATTTACATTTTTGTGTGTCCTCTCCCAGGTGTTTCCATGTCTGAAATCTGTTGCTGTCTCAGAGGAAGGAGAGACATTAGCTGTCCTGCAATGAGTCTGGTCAGCACGCAGCCCTCGGGAGCTATGCGCGTGGACTCAGGGAGTGTCTAGCTGTCCCTTGTCCCTAAATAACTGTGCTCCTCTGCCAGTGCTTGACCTGCTTGCTTGTTTCCTTCTTTCCTTCCCCTTCCTTCCTTCCTTCTGTCCTTTCCTTCCTCCCTCCTCCTTTCTTCCTTTTCCTAGTGATCGACTCCAGAGTCTTCATATTAAGCTACGTCCCCACCCTCTACATTTTTCATTTTTAGGCAACAGCTCACTAAGTCTTTCAGTTGTCTGCGTTGGGCTTGAACGTGCAATCCTGCTTCAGCTTCCACAGCTCAGGGATTATAGGCTCGGGCCACTGCACATAGTTAAGCTGGCTTTTCCTACTGATAGGTGCTTGGAACAGGCCTGAAAGACGTGACTTCCTTCCCGCAGCCTTCAGGCAAAGCGACCACAGATTCCTCCAGCAGAAGGGACCGGCCAGGTGCCTGTGTTGTTTCCCCCCCTGCACAATAGAAATGGCAATAATAAAGGGACTAAAGACTCCATTTATTAAGTGTCTGTTAAGCACTGAGCTTGGTCCTCCAAAGCTTCAATGGATGAGTGTCTGCGCATCAGGTTGTCCTGGTGTAGGGCTAAAGGTCGGCCGTGAGGTCATGTGGGCAAACGTATATAAACCTTGAGCAGGCAGACCAGCAGAGAAGAGGCGTTCTGGAAATGTGCGCGTGCCAGCCTTCCTGCACTGTAACCAGCTGCCGAGGTTTCAGCCCATGGTCTCCAGTGCACTGCTTTACAGCAGGGCTGTGACGTGAGCACACGCTGTATAGTGACGGTGGCACATGACCCCATGGAGCCAAGAGCCAAAGGAGAAACAGGAAGGAGCTAGCATAATCCCCTGAAGGCCACGCCCCCAAGACCTCACTTCCCCTCTCTAGGCCACGCCTCTTAAAGGTCCCAGCACCTCCCAGTAGCACAAGCCTGCAGCACAACGTCTTTGAAGGGCATTCCTGACCTAAACTACGGAAGGGAGTGATCTGCTCTGGATGCTATATCTGCTTTTTGCGTATGTGGAAACTGAGGGTCAGAGAGTAAATTAGATTTGTCTCCTTTCATGTGACAGGCTTTGCATCCACTCGCCCATGAGTCATGGCTTCTTCTGTTCCTTCTCTCCTCTCTTCTATGACAAAGCAGGCCGGCAGCTATTCAGCGGTGAGCAACTGTTATTTTCAGAACAGCAGTTTTACTTTGGGCATCTTGGGACCATGTTTCAAAAGCCACTCATGCACAAAGCCAGTCCACGAGTCCCCTCCGTGCCCATGTCAAGGTGCTCGCACACAGCAAGGGCTGGCAAGGCGGTGACGGGTGGCTTTCAGGGGTGCCATCGCGTGTGGGTGGGACCTGCATCTGCGTCACCTATGCATCACGGGCCCAGGGCTGCCCCTAGTCCTGCTGAGGGGCTGTAGAGCTGGTACAGCCGGGACAACACAGAAGAGGCCTTAGGCAGGCCCGCTGGGTGGCGATGTCAGTGCCCCGAGCCCCAGAGGGAGGAGATCAGGCCCCAGAGGCCACCCACCCCAGCTCAGGTCAGGCCTGGCGCTTTCTTCTCTCACCTTGGGGAGTGGTGCCAGGAATTGAACCCAGGGCCTCCTGCATGCTGAATCATGCCAATCCCTGAGCTATACTCCCAGCCCTCTCTCATTTCTTACTGAAGTTCTGGGTCTGGCTCCCTGTGTGTTAGCACTCAAATGTGGTTTATTTCCTCTGAAGACCTATAAAAGGGGTGTAGGACTCTGCTGTCACGAACACAGCAGGCCCTCTATGGGATTAAAGGGCGGGTAGGTACATTGGCATCCGTAGCATGGGGCCCTCTGAAGCCAGGCTGGCCAGGTCCTTTATATCCTCTGTCTTTTACCAGCTGCTGTCCAGCGCACCTTGGGATCCTGCTGATGGAAAGTGTCCCAGAGCATCCTATCTACTTTGGACTAGAACCACAAGCTCAAATCTACCTGTTTTCTGGGCCTCTTAGCCCATCTGTGGTACTGGGCTAGCAGCAACACAAGGTGGACTAACACTATCGTTCCTGCCTGGCCCCGGCCTCCGGCTGTGCACAGCGAGGCTGCCTGGATTCTCCTTCCTGCTTCCTCCCCAGAGCCCTGCAAAGCAGGTCCCCAGTCGCGGCCGCCGCTTGGCAGGTGAGGCAGGAAGCTCGCTGAGGGTGCCAGACACTAATGTGCTCTGATGCACAGCTGTGGCCGGCAACTGCACAAGAACGTGACTTCTCCCGGTTCCCCGGTGACCCTGCGGCAGGCACCGGTTTGAGATGAGTGCTGGAGCAGGGTGGCCTTTCCAGCTCACATGGGTTCCTGTATCCTTGCTTAGCTCCTTCCCTAGGGAGCGCTGACCTTGGCTGAGCACAGGGATGCCTCCAGAGAAGGCCAGGGGCCTGGCTCCCTTTCCCGAGGAGGACACCGCAGAGCCCCTGTCACCTCCTAAAACATGTTTGGGCCAAAACCACATTTTGTAGGGTTTGGGCCTAAAGATTTCTGGAATGACACTGGCAGTGTTTTCAGTTGGTGAAAAAGGGTCATTTTGCTTTTGTTTTGGTTCATTTTTGAAATCTGTGGCTGACTGCAAGCTGACTCTTATTCTAAACACAATAAAAATGAGTTATAAGAAAATGGTAATGAAAAGGGACATAAAAATATAAGCCCCAGATTTTACATATTGCATTTGACAGACATGAATGGCTCTGCCACGCTGCTGCTCCCGGAGCCATCTGTAACTGCTTCCTGTGGATTTCTGGGCTCATCTGCCCCCAGGCCAGAGACGAACTGTGGCCGGGCACGGCCTGGGGCCACAGCGCCACTCCGTTGTGCACTGAGCCGCAGACGAGGCTGAGCTAAGGGCAGCCTCCGGCTCCAGTATCCAGAAGCTCTGTGTCTACAAAGGGTGATGACACATAGGGCGAATGTTTACTTTTTTTTTAAAAAAAGATCGTGTTACAGTAAAAGGCACATTGCCCTCCATTCCTCCCAGCTGTGACCCCCGCTCTGAGCATGCCTCCCCGTTAGCCTGGCCACCACTGGAAGCAGCTTGGGTGGTCTTCTTTCCTCAGTGTCTCTGCAAGGAGTGACCAAAGTGCTGCCAACTCTGCTGCCAGCTGCTGTCCACGGAACAGGCAGCTCCTGGCCACAGCACTGTGTGCCCTCGCCCACGTATTCACCAGCTGTGGCACCCTGCGACCTCCGGCTCTTCTTCAAGGTGAAAATGATCATGAAAGAAAAACAGTTGGAATCCATTCAGGACGACGGGGCAGCCAGCCTGGGGAAACTGTTAGGCTGTAGACTCTGACAGGAGCAGAGTCCAGAGCTGCTGCAGCCAGGATGGATAAATGAGAGCAAGGGGAAGGGAGGATTAACTCAGGGTAAGTCTGGTTGTGGTAACTTTTTAGGTTTTAAATGTTCCCCAGATATTTTGACCACACCCTGTACCTCGACATGTGGCCAGAGCGTGGTTGTTCTGGACTGGGTGTCTGCGTCTCAGAGTTCTCTGTCCACGCCGTGACTCCGCTGTAGTGGCATTTGGGGTGGAGTCTTCAAGGGTCAGTAAGACAAGGGCATTTAAGTGGGCTCAGGAGAAGGGAGCCCTGCACGCTCCTCCCCTCCGCCCCAGGAGGACCCAGCCATCAGCACGCAGAGGCGGAGCCTTCATCAGCAGCCGGGTCGGTAGCACCTTGACTCTGGGCTCCCAGCTTTCAGAAGGGCCAGGAGCTGGTGGGCACCTCTCCTCCTAGGCCCGCTCCCACCATTCTGTTTTACTCCCCATAGGAACCCTCCTGGAGTACACAGCCAACGCCAAGGGCTGTGTCTCCTCGCTGAACAGCCTTGGCCTCCTCAGCAATGACCCCAATTATGTCAGCGCCTGGGTCAAGGGTGCCGCGGACTGTTGCTTCCTCCTCGTGAGCACAAGAGTCATGGCTCTCCTAGCTGGTCCCCGAAGAGCGAATGCCTTACTGCTCCAATTAATTATGCATCAGCTAATTAATTTGTTGGCTTTAGTGAATTGAATCAATTATTTTAAATGGCTTTTAAGTGTTAATATATGCCTTATAACAGAAGACAAAAGCTGTTAACAGAACTCAACACAAAAACTTCCCAGGACAGGGGTTGGCCTTGTGAAAGAAATCATTTAAAGGTTCCCAAAGAGTCTGTATGATTTCCCAAAAGCCAATTATATCTGAGACAACATGGGGCTCTCTGAGCAGGTCCTGTTAGCAGCAGGCCCACCTGAATTGAGATGAAGTGCTGGCATGCATTCCGATTGTCATCCGTCTCATTCCTGTGCTCCTGCATGCGGGGCTCTTGAGAAAGCCAGAAGCGCCATGAGGGCAGGGATTCCTCTAATGCACAGAGCCAACCCCAGACCCTGGCAGTCCTGAGGCAAGAGGAGCTCTAGACGCTCGCCACCTGCAGGGAGAGCCTGGGGACACGCCCTGCGCTCTGCGGCTAGAGTCTCCCCCCACAGGGAGGAAGGAGTGCTAAGGTTTGGGCAGTGTTTGGGTTTGCGTCCCAGAGGCCCATGTGCTGGAAGCCTGGCCCCTGGTACGGGGTTACTGAGGTGATGGGCCCTTCAGAGTGGCCCAGTGGGGTGGATCAGCTCCTGGGAATACTCTCCTCAAATGGGATTAATTTACTTCTCCTGAGGTCCTGGTCAGTTCCCATGAAAGCAGATGGTTGTAGGACTATCAAGCCCGGGCCTAGACTCTCTCCTGCCTCCTGTCCCCTTGCTGTCCCTTGCTCCTGTGCTCACTTCCCCCACGATGCCAACCACCGTGCTGTGGTGCAGCCGGAGGCTCTCACCAGTGGGATCAGTGCCAGGGCCCCATGCTCAGATCTCCAAGATCGTGAGCTAAGTAAACCCTTCCCTCCACACAAAATATCCAGCGCTTCGTTATAGTCACAGAAAGTGGACGGATACAGCCAGTGAGGACACAGTGTTTGGATACAGCCAGTGTTTGGACACTAGGTGGGTGGAGACAGGGAGGGTGCCCCGGGTGTCAGCGCCTCTTCTGATGTGATCCCCGTCCTGGACCCCAGGAGGAGCAGGTGCAGAGAACCCTTCCACGCAACTCCATAGCCACCCTCCCCTGGTGCTCGGTGTCACTCCACGGGGTGTAGAAGGAGAAGACAGAAGCGAACTGGAGGCTGCTGTTGGAACTGTGCAGGGTCCTTCCTCCTGGCCTCCTACCCAGCAGCCACCTCACTGCTGAGCCAAGCCACGCCCGGCGACCCTTCATGAGCCTCAGTGTTTCCAACAGGGCAGCCCCAGGTGCATCCCCAAGTAACTCTCATTTCAAAGACAGAGTCCTGCTTCTGACAAGAATGTCACAGCTGTTCACGAGAGGTCTTGGTGAGCAGAACAAAACCAAGTGAGAATATTTTGGAGCTTCTCTTTTGCTTTTTACTTCATGTACTGACCAAACATATGCAAGCTCTGTGATAAGCACTGAGTGAAAAACTGTCTGGATTCTGAACAGGATAATTTGCTGCCAACAGACTCTGGAGGTTTGCATAATAAATGCTATAAAAAGACCCAGGAAGTCAGGCAAGACAGCACACACCTGTAATCCCAGCACTTTGGGAGGCTGAGGCAGCAGGATCCCTAGCAAATCCCGGCTGGGTGCCTTAGTAACACAAGGAGACTGTCTCAAAATAAAAGACAGAAAAAACTGGGGATGCAACCCAGCATGGGGGTTCATGGCTTGGTCCTCAGTACTGAGAAGAAACAGGCACATGAGGAGAAGCTGGCTGACCCTGGCCTGGGCTCGCAGAGTCCTGGAGGCTTCGTGAAGGGGCAGAGTCCTGAAGATGAGGCAGGAGGAGCCTGAGAAACAAAACCACAGATCCAAGAGGGAAGGCATCTGCCAGCAAAAGAGCCAGAGACGCGTCAGAGAAAGCCTAGCCTCACCCCATGTGAGTAGATTCAGAGTGCAGGTAGGGTGGAGCCAACCACGCGTCCCCCCGGAAGCGGGAGCCCTCAGTGGTTTAGGAAGAGCGGTGGGATTACGGTTGTGCCTGGCATGACATCCAAACACCAGGTGCCATGAGAGCAAAGACAGAGGCAGATGGGCCAGAGCCCCCGCCTGTCCTTCCACAGGCCTAAGCCCGGGAGCGACCCCAGGGAGCTCCATGTCCACAGGCTTCCTTCTGAATCTAGATGGTCAGTGTAACCAACTGGATCCATTGGCAAAGGAAGACAGAGAATTCAAAAAGAAGTCCAAGCCGTGTAGCGGAGGTAGGAAATGAGGACGAAGAAAGCCTTTAGAAGGGAAGCAGTGCATCCCTCCGGAGCGCTGGCTCCATTTGTTGGTGAAGCCTCAGTTTCAGGTCTCTTTGGCTTGAAGGCCAAGGGTCATGCGGCCCTCCCTTCCTTTGAACTCAACTGTCATCCCATCCTATCAGTTCTCGTCTTTATGTGGCCCTGGGATTTGCCTGCTGTATTTCCACCTGCTCCAGGCTTTAGCATTCCAAGCCTTACCAATTTATTCCTGAACTGTGAGTTTACCCAAAGCCTTGGAGTAGACTTTTTAGTCTCTGTGCCTGACCGATGGTTCAAGTCCACCCTCCTGGCCTCTCTTTATGCCTCTATCAGCTTAGCCATCTCGGCATTCAGTCCACTGACGGGAACTGGTACACAGGTTGTTGCAGCCCATCCTATTTGGTTCAATGTAAGAAACCAAGGCCGAGCACCCAACACACTCCAGAAAGGCACCAAACCCTGGGGTGACCCCAGATAGATGAGATCATTTTTGCTTTCCAGAAATTCTCAGTGAACTGAAAGAGAGCCACACTTAATTGTGAAACAGAATGAAGAGAGAGGCTGAGGTGTTTCTAGAAAGCAGGATGGAAGGAATGACGTCTGTCCCCGCCCTTCTTGACGCCCAGTGAGCTGACTTCATTCTGCACCCAGCTTAGCTCCTCCTCTCCAGCATGCTGTAGAAGAGGCCCATCCTCTCTGTGGAAGCCACACAAGATGGCTTCTGAGCTAGGTCATAAGAGGCATCTATTTCCTGTGGGCAGAAACCTGACACACTGGCAAGGCCATGGACATCGGTCACCAAGAATAATGACCTCTGCATGATAGGAAGAATGTAACATGAGTGCCACATCTCCTGGGGCCCATTGTCACCTGAGAGATCCAGGTATGGCTCGGGAAGGGAGATGAGGAGAAGAACCTTGGGTGGAGGAGACAGATGAACTGGTGTCTGCAGGAAGGAAGGCCAGAGGAAAGGCCCAGGTGTCCGCAGAGGTCACTCGGAGGTCAGCCGAGCTCTGATCAGTGTGTGAGGGAGCTGTGGGGGAACAAAACCCACCTGTTCTCATCTTAAAGGACAGGAAGGAAGAGTGCCCAACAGTCACAAGCCACGCACAGTGCCAGGCCCAGAAGGCTCGCAGAAGGGTCCTGTATCAGCAGTGAATGACAGCTGTCCTGCTGTTGCCCCCCCTAACCAATCTTAAATTTAAGACCTGAAGAACTGGACTATTGCCACACAATCCCATTACATCCCAGAACAAAACTGAAGAAGGCTCACACCGACTCAAAGCTAACCAGCAGCTCAAATGGAAAAATTCACATTTGGTAGCTAATGTAACGTTTCTCGGCATCCAAACAGCAGGAAATATGGTTCACAAGGAGGAGAGAGATCACTCAACTGAAACTGACCCGGAAGTCTGACACTGGTGTTTGGATTAGTTACAAAGACATCAAAATGGTTATTGTTCTAGTCCAGGGGTCCAAAAAGGCAAGTACAGACCCAGAAGATATGAAATTACCCAATCCAGTTTCTAGAAACATAAATCTGTGGCAGGTTGGAGACTCCAGGAGACAGGATGAAGGAGCTGGAACACACAGCCACAGAGACGAAGAATTTTTAAAGTAAAAAGATCGTCAGTGAGACAACAGCAAGCATCCCAAGCCACGTGTCACTGGAGTCCCCAAAAGAGAATAAGAAAAATACACTGAGGAAATAATGGCCAACGATTCACCCAAACTGCTAGAAATGATAAGCCTAGGATCCCAAGTTCCAGGAGATCCAAGCACAGTGAATAGACCTAAAGCTCCACGAGGTTGAGGAAACGGAAGGTTCTCAGCACAAACCCCGTGTCTACATGAAGAAACGGAAAGTGCTAGAGGAGGAGACTGTGATTTAACACATGCTCGCTTCTCTTATTAAATAGGTTTTTAAAAATTGACTTTTGATTTTGTGTTTCTTTGTGGTACTGGGATTTGAACCCAGGGCCTTTGCACTAAGCTAACATCCCCAGCCTAATTTTCACTTTGAGATAGGATCTTGCTAAGTCAATAAATATCTCCCCCTGGGCAGCCCCTTCCACTCTTCCTGTCTCAGGAGCCCAGACTGCCAGGATGACAGGCATGTGGGCGGCACCCTGATGATAACTGATCTATTTTAACAACAGGTAATGATATATTGATACATTGTGATACACTGACATCACAATAGTTTAACAAGAATTAGTGGTGCATGATGGGGCTTAGGATGTACGGGAAGGACTCGGGTGTGAAGGCTGGCAGGGAGGCAGAATGCACTTCCATGCTCTTGTGACATCGTACGTGTGAGATGGAGAAGCACTGCCTGGAGGACAAGAAGGATGGACATGATGTGCCCCATTTCATCTCCTTTGCTGGCTCTTTAGTGTGAGCTCTCTGTTCTGTGTTCACGTAGCTCCTCAGCCCTCCCTCCTCCCACCGTCTCCTTCCTTCCCTCCCTCCCCTTCCCCTCTTTCTTTTTGTCCTTCTTTCTTCCCTTTCTCCTCTCTCTCTCTCTCTCTCTCTCTCTCTCTCTCTCTCTCTCTCTCTCTCTCTCTCTCTCTCTGTCTTTCGCTAAGTTGCCTGGGCTGAGCTACACACAACAGTCCTGAGCTCCCCAGAGCGCCACAGTTACAGGCATGTGCCACCATGCTTGGCTAAGATTACATGATAAAGTGGAATCATGGAAAACAGAAAGCAGAGGAGGAAAAAGGAAAGGACAAACAGACATAGACAGCAAGATGACTGACTGAAGTCTGAGCACGTCCCTCCCCAACGTAAACAGTAAGTTTGTGCATTCCAGTTAAGAGGCTGAAACAATCACACTGGACCACAAACCAAAGCAACTGTATGCTGCCTATACAAAGCACAATTTAAATATAAAGACATAAATTAAAGTAAGTAAATAATAAACAAAGGTAAATAAATATTACACGAAAAGGTTAATCAAAAGAAAGTTTAGCAGCTATTTTAATTTCAAACAAGGCAGATTTCAGAGCAAATAATGTTATTAGGGATAAAGCATGTCATCTCACAAGGACCAAAGCGTCAGGCACTCACCAGTAAAATGTAAGAATCTTAGCTTCAGACCCTTCTAAAGTCAGTAAGGACAGAGAAGTCCTGTGTGCAACTCCTACCCAACCGGAGTTCTGATCAGAAAGTCAAGTTGGCCTAATCAATGCTATTCAAAATTGATGTTAGTTCAAAACAGATCATTTGCCTAAAATGTGACATCAAATGCTATCCAACTTTTAAAGAAGAGACAGGAGAAAAACTAGAACCCCTGGTTAGATGAAGGTGTTCTAAATATGATACCAAATACATAACCCATAAAACAACTTGATCAATAATATTTCATGAATATTTAAGTCTGTTCTCCAACTGATACCATGTAGAGAATGAAAAGAAGCGTCAGACAAATCAAATATCTGCAAGGCTGGTGCAGTAAAGGACCAATATCTAGAAAATACAAGAAATCCTCTAACATGATAATAGGAAAACCAGCAATCCATGAAACACAAGTGAAGGAAATGAGCAAACATTTCATCACTTGGCATTAGACAGATGCGAGTCCAAACTACAATGATAAGCAATTCCATGTGTATTAAAATGACTTAGAAAACACTGACCATAGGGATGGGGAGAGGGAGGAACTTGAAATCCTATTTGCTACTGGTGCAAATGCAAATTCGTAACAATCACTTCAGAAAACAGTCTATAGTCCCTATTAAAAGTAGGCAAGGACTTTCTGATCAGAACTCCGGCTGCATAGGAAACAGCACCAAGAATCAACCAATGGGATCATATCAATGTAGAAAGTTTCTACACTGCAAAAGGAGCTACCAGCAGAGTGAAAAGAAAACCTATGGGAAGCATTTTTGCCAGCTATCCCTCAGAAAGAGGATTAAGGTCTAGAATATAGAGCAAATGTGAAGCAATTAGAGCTCTACAGATTGAAGATGACCAATAAAATAACGAGCAAGTGAAATCAATAGTCACTTTTCAGAAAAAGTATAAACGGCCAAAAAATGCATGAAGAAATGAGAATTAAAACCCCACTGAGATCTCATCTTACTCCAGAAAGGATGGCCACGACCAAGAAATCAAGCAATGACAAATTCTAGGGAGGCTACAGAGAGGAAAAGGAAACTTCCTACAGTGTTGGTGGGGATCTAAACTAGCACAAGGACTGTGGAGTTTAGCATGGAAATTCCTCAAAGCCAACTAGAAATTCCATTTGACCCAGGTACTCCACTTCTAGGTGTAGTGGATTTCTAACTCCTGGTCAACTGCTTAGACCCAGTAGAATTAAACTAGTGTAGTGCTGGGTGTGGGAGGCCCACCTGAGAACTGTTGCCAGCAGCACAAAGACAGAACAGGAGAGGCTGCCAGAACACTGCTGGGGTGCTGTGTGGAGAAGCTGTTGGGCTGTGGGAAGCTGCTGGTTCTCTTGGGCTGCTCTGCTGGAGGACCTTGCCATGCTGGCTTTCCTGATGAAGTCTGGAAGAGCTCTGGTCTTCATCTTGAGCATCGCTTCCTGGCTCCGTAGAGGAAGATGGTCCCCTGCTCGGCCTTAGGGAGAAGCTTGTTGCACTGGCTTTCCTGATGGGAACTCGGCTTTCCTCATGGCTGGAGGAGCCTGGGACCTTACTGTTGCTAAGGATGGCTGGGGATGGGGGAGCTCCGGTGCTCCCCTTGAGCACTGCTTCCTGGCTCCAGGGCAGATCCCTCAGCTGCTGGCACAGTGCCTTCATCCCACCGGCATAGGCTTCCTAGCTTCCACCACTGACCTTCGGGCCTTCCCAGCACAGATCTGTGAAGCGGGCCTGCATGAAACTTGGTTGTGGGCTCGAGGCCTCCATTTGCCTTGTGCAAGGCATTGTTATGAGCTCTAGGTTTTCAGATGGACTCATGCAGGATATTAAGAACTAGGCCCTCAGTTGGGTTCTTTGGTCTTCAGTGTGTGGACAGATTTCCTGCGCTCTTGTATATGATTCTTGGGTGATTCCTTATGAAATATTATAAAATTTGCCCTGTATTATATTGTTCGCCTGTTCCTATATTATATGTATTATATTGTTCACCTGAACCACAACGCAAGGTACCTTCCCAAAAGAATGAGAGCGCCGTGCTCCTGATCCGTGCACGTCCGTGCGTACAGCAGTGCTACTCACGACGGCTATGTCCTGGACTTGGCCTGCGTGTCCTTCAGCAGATGCATGGATGCAAGACGTGATCTTCAGAGAAGGTGAGCTTGGGTTACTGGTAGGAAAATGGGTGCACCTTGGGGCTTACTGCCAAGTGAAACGCAGCTGAGGCAGCGGCTCAGCCCTCACACGGTCTGTGAGAAGTTGCAAGTGTAAGCGAAGAGGAAAAAAAGGACAGGTAAGAGGAAGAGGGGAGATGGATCTTGCTCCAGTGGGAGAGGGATCTGGAGCAGAAGGGAAGGGAGAGAGAGGGGACAAGAAGGATGGAGGCGCGGTGCGCATGCGCTGGCTTGGCGCGAGGGACGCGAGCACTTGATGCAGCAGATGCGCACTGAGAACAGTGAGGAAAAAAATGTCTATTTCCCTTACCATTTGGGACAAAAAGTACACACCTGTGCGAATCACATCATGTGGTTAACAATTCCACTGGTAGGGACTTATTTTCCCTGGAAAAGAGAAAGCGTACACAGAGCTGCACACACACGTTTGCAGCAGCTTGGTTTGCAAAAGCCCAAACCAGAGGCAACTGCATGTCCTTCAGGAGGTGACCTAATAAACGAATCTCAGCGTAGTCACAATGCTCGTCGAAGAAAAGGAGGAGGCCCGTGACGTGTGCGAGAATACATGTGAATCCTGGAAGTGTAATGCTGCACGCATAAGCCGGGCGGAAGAGCCGCTCTGTGTAATCCGCTCGCAGAACGTTCTAGCAGTGCCGCAGG
>PVKN010011703.1:0-21405 GCA_004027915.1 Capromys pilorides
CGTGTCTGGAAGTGGTTTTAATTGGGTTGATGTTATTTGGAGTTCTATATGCTTCAATTACTGAATGTCAAATTGTTTTCCCATATTTGGGAAGTTTTCTGCTATTACTTCTTCCCATATGCTTTTTATATCATTCGTAGAGACTCCTTCTTTCTCTTTGATGCCTATTAGTCTTACGTTGTTCATCTTTGCATCATCTTGAAGATGTTGAATTATTTTTTTCTTGTATCCTAGTTGGTATTAAGAGATCTTTTCTTACCTCTTCACTAGCTGCAATGGTGTCTTTAAGGTCAGAAAATCTATTTTCACTGTCATTGAAATGGTTTTGCCAGTTTGTGATTGAGGTTTTAAGTTCCTGTGTAGCACTTTGAATCTGCTCCATGCATTCTGTTACTTTCCTATATCGCTCATCAAGGATTCCATCATTTTTCTCTTCTCTTCTTTTTTTATCATTGTCTTTAGAAGCACTTGGTACTTCTTTTATTATAGGTATTATTTCTTTTTTTACTTCAGAAATTATTTCTGATCTGATTTCCTCTATGCCTTTCTGCAGTTGTTTGTTTACTTCAGATGCTATTATTTCAGAGATGTCAGGTGTGTGATTTTTAATTTCTCCCACACTGTTGGCTCCTGCATTTATTCTTCATGGGCTCAGTGCCTGAGAGCACATTTTGCTCCTTCTTGTTGTGTAGCCCTTCATTTTGTGTAGCCCTGCCTTCTGACCTTTGGTGTAGAGCTTTGGTAGAGTTCTTACCTTAGCACCAGAGCTGAATCTACCAAGTTCAAACTCATCCAGGTGGGTGTGGCTTGGGTCTGGCTTCTGAGCTCCACTTCTTCCTGCTTCAGCCCTTGGAGGTGAACCTGCTGTGTCACGTGGCAAGATGTTCAGCTCCTAGGTCAGCTGGGTGGGTCTTGTCTCTATCCTCTTTGCAGGGAGTTCTGCAGTGACTTTCTTCTTTACACTCTCCTTCCTGACAGTATTTGAATGGAGTCCAGCCTAGAGAAGATGTTGTGTCCCCATCTTTGCTGGGCCTCAGGGTCCACACTGGCAAAAAATGCTCTGTAGGCCATCCTAGGCCACCATTGATTTTTTTTTTTTTGTTAATAAATTTTTATTGGCATACAACCGAGTCCATTCATTCATTCAGTGTCCATTCAGTGTCCACTGCTGAGTGCTCCTAAGGGAGCAATGGCCCTCTGGAACTTGAAGATGCGTCTCACTGCATCCTTTAGAGAAAGGTTTGCCTGCTGCACAGCATCATCGGGATACCCGAATGTGAAGTCTCCAGCATCCATTCCAGGATCAAATCTGTCCTGTGGGTTCCTGGGTCTCAGCTCCAAGCTTGTCCCCACTTGTCACTGCCTGTCACTGGCTTCACTCACCTTGGGCCTAGTTGATTGTTCCCTCTCACCTCCCTCTTCTCCTCAAGTGAAGGCAGCTGCCATTGCCTTGGACCAACTCTCATGCGCTCAGCTTGCCAGTGTCCCACAGTCACTCTAGGTCATGCTGTTGCAGACTGGCTACCTGGGCTGCTCCCAGTGACTGGGCTTCCTGCTGAAGCTCCCTTATAGACCAACTGGTGGCTGCTGGGAGAAACTTTCCCACCTCATATCCATGGGGGAAGGGAGATGGCTAAGGAGGTGAGAGCTAGACTCGGCCCATGATTTTACATCTCTATCCATCCACCCTTGGCCCCAGACCTGGCTTGTCTCCTCAGATGCTCTGCACCACACAGCAGCTGCTAAAATTCCTTTCAACCTTCACCAGAACTGATATGATCAAGTTCTTCTTTAAAGAAGAATTTAGACACCATGGAAGAAGGGGGAATATAAAACAAAAGTTAAAATAAAGATATCAATCAATGTTGTTTCCTAGGAATGAACTCTTAATTTCTAAAGCAGAAATTCCAACTCAGAAATTTTGATATTCAGTGTATTTGCACAGTGAGAGTATTAGCCTGTTTTCCATTACTGTAACAAATGTCCTGGGGCAGGCTGACGTTATGAAGAGAAGAGTTCATTTGGCTCACATATTTGCAGCTTCAGGGTGTGGCACAAGTGCCAGTTCAGTTGTGATTATTGCCATTTTGCTGGCAGAATTCCAGGCAGCACGTGGCATGATGTGGTAAGAGACTGAAAGCTTGTGTGGCTATATCATATGTCTGGTTTCTGTCCCTTTCCTTAAAAAGCACTCAGATTTAACCCCTGGGATTAACTCAAATGACCTTCTCTAAACCTAATCATGTTGCAAAGGGCACCCCTCTAACATCTCAGTGGAATGGTTTCCACCCTCCTAATGCCATTAAGGTTTGACCTTGGGGATTGAACTCCTATGTAAGCTTAGGGAAGGGCCATAGGCAAACCACATTCAAAGCATACCAGGGACCCACTGGTATTCACAGGTACTGCATTCAGCACCCACGGTCAGGGCCCCTGGCCAGTGGGTGGCATTGGTGCAGCCTGGGGGCCTCTCTTATTTATGAAGGACTAAAGCCCTCCCACCAACACCCAAGACTCACTGTCTGGCCCAGCTGGCCTATCTGCCCTCTGGTCCTAGCTGCAGAGGAGGGAAGGAACAGCACGTGTTGGGAGAGGGTCTCTTGGCGGGCACTAGGAGAGGGAGCGGCTTCTGAGCGGACATCAGCGTGGCCGGAGTAAACTGTCACAACTGAAAACGCACGAGAGGACCTCCCGCTGCCGAGTACCACAATGCACATCGCTGTGCGCAGACGTCAGGAGACACGCCATGAAGGCTGATTGCCACTTTTCTCTCAGAAGGGCAGGGCTCTATTCTGTCCAGCAAGATGCTGTGTTTCCCTTCAAGTGCCTGCTAACATATTCCACAGCCTGGAGACTCTGGTGCATGTTGGGGATGGGATTTGAGGGGACATGAAGGGGGGACATCTGTAGTCCCACGTATCAGAACATGCCAAGGACTTTCCCTACATGATTTTATTTCATTCTTGCCTCAGCCCTATAAGGTAGGGATGATCAGACCAGAAGTGCACAGGGGCAGGGCAGTCATCCTCAGGGTCCAGGCAGTGCTGGGCTGCACTGGCATGACCCAGAGCGAGTGGTCCCTTCCCACTTTTTGTGGCTCCTCACGCAGCTAAGCTGCATCTGGCCCTGAACATCAATCTTGCACAGCAAAGATCAGAGAGGTTGAAGTTAATCCAGGGATAGTTCTGAAAACCAAAGGAGTTGTGAATTCAGCCCAGCTTGCCCAATTCCAGAGAACTTGTCTTTACAAACTAAGTAACGCTACCTTGAGCACAAGAGGGGGGGGGGGTTGCCATGGAGGCAGCACGGGTCGCCCCATGGCGTCAGAGTGCAGGTGTCCCCAGAGCCAGGGTGAGAGCATCTGACATAGACAAGGCAATGGTCTTCCAGAGACAGAACAGGAGCATGGGACAGAGAGAGAGCAAGGGTGTCCCATGAAATAGGTTAGTGTCCCATGGAGACAGGCCAAGGCAGCTCATGGAGACAGTGTCCCAAAGGGGCAGGAGAAGTGATCCTGGAAGCAGGGTGCTGGCATGGAGAATCCCATGTAGACAGGGTGAGTGTGCCCTCAGAGCCGGGGTGAGGGTGTCGCACTTAGGCAGGGCGTTTGCAGAGGCAGCGCAGGGCCAGGATGTCCTGCAGTCTGTTCAAAGACCTGGCTGGGACCATTGGAGAGCGGATGCTGAGGACCTGGGCTCCCAGCACTGACTGCTCCTCACTGCAGGCCTAGTGCTGAGCACAGCTGGCAGGAGGTCGGGGCTTCCCCTTCCCAGGGCGCAGGCAACCTGGCCAGGGCAACCTGGCCAGGGCTCGCCCCATGTCGCTCCCTCCCTCCTGAGGGAGCGCTCCTGCAGGCCTCTCTCCAGAGCTCCTTATCCTGCTTCCTGGTAAGTAATTAGCATCTAAAATAGCTCGCTGCCCCATACCTGCCTGGCACTGCTCCATGAGAGATCGCCTCCCCGCCGCTGGACACCTTGGTACCCAGCCCATCTCGGTTTAGATTCCTACACTGCAGGACTCAGGGAAAGCGAGCAACAGTCCTTCACTCCGGTGACTTCCATGGGAAGCGTTATGGAGCCTGTGTCCTACTCAATAATATTAAGAGTGGCAGCATGGAAAAAAAGTTGTTCTGCCCTTGGGAAAAGTGGAGAAAACTCCACTCATGTTCCACATTTGACTGGCAAGGAGCCACTGAGCTGTGTGACGTGTGAGGGATGGCAATGGCCTCACCAGGACACATGCCACGTGGAGCGGGCTGCCCAGATTCTGCCGCCCTCTTGCCTGCACGTCTGGCCCATTTAATCCCTACTAATAGGTCCCCCCAGCCGGAAGTGTGGAGTCCAGCTTCCACATCTCCCGGGCCTCTTAGCCCTTGGTCATATGAAGTGGAGGTTTCCCTCCTCACTCAACAATCAAGTCTCTAACTTATGGAGCAGCTCTCTATTCTTATTCTACGTACTCACTATTGTCACCTTCACCCTTCCTCTGTCACCAGGTGGACCTCAGGATGTCATGGAGAGAAGAACACCACCTCGGAGAGAGGCGCCTGCGCCAAGTTCCGGGCGCCACGCGGCACACCACACGTGCTGACGCCTCCGTTGTTCAGGGATGGGCCAGGGAATGCTCCGAGCCCTTCTGCTGTATTTCCTAACTGGACGCTCACACAGACTCCAAGAGGAGGCCTCAGTGGCTGCCCTGTCTTAGCAGGGTGGACATCCAGGAGGCAGAGGAGTCTGGAGCACAGCCTGGATGACTGTTTGCTCCATGTCCGCCTCTCACATGGAACTGCTGAGTCCAGGCAATGACAACAGACATGAATATTTGGTTGCACTGGAAAGCAGTAGGAGGCCATCGCCATGTGGGGCGCATGTGCAGGTGAGGTGGAGCCCAAGAGCCCCTCGTGAGGAGCAGGCGCAGGGGCCTTGACCCCGACCCAGCAGGGGAGCTAGGAACTCAAGAGTGATTCTCTGCACAAAGCATGTGCCACAGACCGCTGTCGCTTTGGTGACCCAGTGAGGGGGGGGGCAGCCCATGGCTTCAGCTTCCAGATGAAACCGGTAACCAGAGAAAACTGGTTCAGAATTCATGACAAAGTATAAAAGATATAAAAGTATAAAAACTTAGGAAATCTCTGGAGGTTAAAAATTGATGGGAAATACAGTCTAGAAGGCAAAATAGTCTTTTCCTTTGAAATATCTCCCAGTTTCTGGTGGCCTAGAATTTAGGGTTTAACAGATTATCCCCTAAAGAAAACCAAAATTGTCAAGGGGAAAGTATCCTCAGGAGTCTATACATAAAACAAGATTATCGTGATCATCATAAGCAATTTAGGAGAAATAAAATAAATCAATAAGCTTGGTCCCTAGAAAGCAAGATGAGCAAAGCAGATTAGAGCCTCTCCAGGCAGCTGTGTCCATCTGCACGGGAGTTTAAGGCCAGATTTCACACAGAGCGCATAACCCCAAAAATATCTCTGAGCACAAATGTGCCCGGAAGCCTTTCAGTGCTTGAGTGGTGCAGGACGCAAGTAAAATTCTCTTCTGAGGAACGCACTTTAATTCCATCTCTGAGGAGCAACGTTCCAAGAAATATGGACTTGTGGCAGCAAATTACGTCATGTGTAGAGGGCAAGGTACTACGAGTAAGATTAAAATGAAGAGGAACAATGAAACCTCGAATGCACAACTAGACTCTTGGGGAAAATCCACTTTTGAACTAACATGGGCAAAATAAAAAGCTAATATAAATAATAGATGCAAGTGGCCAATAAATACATCAAGAAATGCTCAACATTGCTGGCCATTGGAGAAATGCAAATTAAAACAGCACCAAGATTCCCTCTCACCCCCGATAGAATGGTCGTCATCAAGAAGTCAAACAACAAACACGAGCAACTGCATGGGGAGGGTGAACCTGTGCTGTTTGTGGGAGTGTGAGCTGGGACAGCCCCTCTGGAGGGCAGTGGCCAGACTCCTCAAAAGGCTGAAGCACAAGCTCCCTCTGACCCCCCTATTTGTCTTGTAGGTACCTTGTCAAGGGAGTTGGACATCAGATTACAGCGATCTTCGTGTACCCAGGCTTAAAACAGCATGACTCACTGTCGCCGATGCTCTGCAGTGGCCCGTGTGCCTGTCACCTGGCTGCACCTGGTGCTTGCATGCCATGTAGCACTGTTCTGGCATAAGCAAGGATAAACTTGAGGCATTTGTAAGAATATTGCTGAGCCTCGAGACCACGATATTCAGTCAGACACATGAGCTTAAAAAGTCAGTTTCTCTTCCATCAGAAATCTAAAACGTAAACCAAGAGCAAAATAACAGCTAGCTAATGGGAAATGGGGCAATAGGTCCTTCTCAAAGGAAAGGGGATGGAGAGAAGGAGGGACAGAGAGGGAAGGAGAGGAGGGTGAGGAAGGACTTGAGGTGTATTATATGCAGCTGCCGATGCCCACGAGGAGTGGGTACGTGATGTGTTACAAACACGCAGTAGTAAAACAATTAGTTGATCCGTTACATAAGTAAAATGAGCATTGAATCAAATAAAACTTTTAGAAATAGTAGATGAACAATTGAATTGAGAACTCCATAAATGAATTAAATGACAAGAAGCATAGAGATAGTGAGGTCTTGGAGAAGCGGAAGGTAAGTTTAACGAGTTGCCTAGACGGCAGTCAGGAAAGGTAGCATAGATATGAAATGGAGGAGATGGTTAACAGTCAATTAAACTTGGTCAAAACCAAATAAAAGAAAGAGTGGGGAGAAAGAGGCCACACTTTGAAAGACCATTATCTAAATATTGTTTTTTGTGGCCAGTCTGGCGTGGCATGTGGTGCCAGAGATCAAACCGTGGTCCTTGCACGTTTGCCTCAGCAGCTGCCTCAGTCCACTGAGCTGTCTCGCCAGCGCCGCGCATCTAAATAATTTTGAAGACCGTTAGAAGCAGCGCTCCATCAGGGATCTGACGAATCCTTGGGAGAGAGGTGCAGGCTGCCGCACAGGACACAGAGACTCCCAGCCACCTTCCTGTCCCCAGGGGCGCTGGGTAACGCTGTGTTTTGGGACACTGTGTTTGCTGCCCACCTAGGACATGTGTGCGCAGCACATGCCTTCCAGAACAAGGCTCGCGGGAGGACTTATGAAGCAAACAGAAAAGCAACGTTGAGTACCGAGTCCGGCCCAGCAGCGGGGCGCCAGGCTGCTGCGCAGGTTGGGCCCCGCCACACCTGCCACTCCGCACGTTGGATGTGCAGACGCCGCTTGCCGCTCACTGGTGCTCGCTTCACAGGCCCCGAGGCGCCTCCCAGCTAACATGATTTCTGTGACGCTCATCGTCCCTGCACCTGACCTCACCTCCTGGGGCCGATTTACAACAAATACCTCAGTGCCGCTGTATGCGCTCCAGAGCGAGAGAAACCTACTAAAGGCAGGAGGACACACTGACAAGAGGAAGACGTGGCGAACGTGAACAGTCTCAAAGCGTTAAGATTGCATCTCGCATATGAATTTACTGAAGAACTAGAAATGGGTTTCCTGTTATTTGAAGCGAAGCAGCATAACATGCATTCTGTAGTCCTACTATGGTTCAAAATGATAATAGCCTTGGAGCTGGAGAGATAGGTCAGGAGAATACACACGTGCCTAGCAAGCACAGGGTCTGGAGTTCAATCCCTGTACCAAAAAGAAAACAAAAAAGCTCAAAATGATAATCTTTAAATTTATTTAAAGCTTGCATGTTTAGAACTTCCAGGGTGATGCTGCACTAAAAGAATACAACTTCTAATTTTAACATGGATAGTAAGAAAAGATAGGATACAAAGATTTTCAGTTCAAAGGTAGCATAAAGTGAAGCAAATGTTGTGGGGTTTTGAACATTAAAAGCAGACAAAAAAATGTAGGAATTTCTTGCACTCTGCCTGGAGAAGTAGCAGGAGGCATGGAACCCAATGAGCACGCCCTGTGTTTCCCCACGTGGGGCAATGGGTGAACACAGGTGAACTCAACAAGTCCTCTGTGTGGCCACGCTGTGGCCCTCAGCAGAGTGTCTCTGGGAGTCAGGGCTAATAGGACCACAGGGTAAGCAGTGCCACTGCAGATGAGCTCCACGCAAAGCCCCTGCACTCCATGATCAATAAATGTCACCAAGAGCTGCCACACAGAGCTAATGCCAGCGTCACACCCCAAGAAGCACGAGGAATAAAAATTTACCCGCTCTCCTCACACGTGGTAACTAAGTTTCAGTGAAACGTGGCTGTCTTTCCAACCCTTAGCATGTGGCCGTTTTCCCAGCATTCCGACATGCTTGGATTGAAGGGCAGTTTGGAGACGAGACATTCAACCTCTGTGTGTTTTCAATGTTCAAAGAGATAAAGGAAGAAAGATAATCCTAGTTTCATCATAATAGTATGATAAAATGACTCATGGACTTCAAGAAGAACCAAAGATACAATGTGGAAATGGAAACTATAATGATAAAAAATAACAAAACCTAGATAAATAAGCCAGTAATTACAGTTTGGTTCTGCTACTTACCAGCTAACTAGGGGGAAGCAGTAGCTGCTTTTTCCCTAGTCTTAGGTTCTTGCATTTGCATCCTATCTATATGTATCCCGTCAAGTGGTGGAATTTAAACAGATCTCAACAAGGTCTAGCACACTTCTGCCTGGTGCTTTGCCTCGTACGATCATCAGCTAAGGTTTGGCTTTACCACTGCGTCCTTTACAAGCAATACCTACTGGAAAGTTTACATGTAGAAAACTGGGATCAGAAAATTTTGTATAATCCAAATAATATCAAACATTTAGAACTCTATTTCAAATATGTTTGAACAAAATAAAGAGAACATGAAGGTACAAAATGAAGTTAACCTGTAGGCAGTGTTAGTATCCAAATGAACTGAAAAGTCCTCATGAACTGCCCCAAATTTGGCTTCACTGAGGCAGCCTCACACCGTAAATCTGTCCTCTGAAGAGCCAGAAAGCAGGTCTGGGGCTGGAGGCTGGCAGCACAGGGCTTGTCGATGTGTGCAAGACCCTGGGTGTGGTGCCCAGCCCTGAGGAGAAGTGAAATGGACTAAGGCACCAGTGAGTTGGGTATGCTGGTGCACACTGGTAATTTCAGCACTCTGGGAGGCTGAGGCAGGAGGGTGGCAAGTTAATGCTCAGCCTGGACAATGTAGCAGCTTAGCACGATCTCTCTCAAAGAAAACCACAAGCTGGGCTGTAGTTCATTGTGAAGGTCCTGGGTTCAAGCCCCAGTATCAAAATGTCATAAAATGAACAAAACAAAACAAAATAACAACAGCAAAAGTCCAGAGTAAATACACATGTTTAAAAATTTCATGAAAAAAATAAATAAAAAATAAAATTTCAAGATGAAGCTCCACCAACTGCCTTCTTAAGTGATGTTGCTTTTGCACACAGCTCTGCTGTTGTATGCAAAAAAAGCCATGGACAAAATGGAAATAAAGGAGAAAGGCTGGGCTCTGATTAAACATTATTAATAAAATCACATTACAGACTGCAGTTGACCCACAGCTTTAGTATGCCAGCTTCTGAGACAGGCTCCCTTCTCCCTGTGTGCTTTTGCCTTAAACTTCCTGTCTTTTTCAGTCTGCCACATTGCGTGGAGGTTGCCAGTGCCACACAGGATCCCACAACTAGACTGTGGATATCTCCAGTTAGGGACATGCATGGAGTGGTGGTTGATGTTGTGTCAACTTGAGACGCTGGAAGATTGACTGGATTGGCTCAGCCTCTCCATGCCCTGGGGCACAGAGGCCCCTCCCTAGAGAGCAAAGGGCCTGCCCTAGACAGACTCGGCGCATAAAGGATATAAAGGGAGTTGAGGAAGGATTTTGTGTGCCACTTCCTCAGAGGAGCTCTGGTCTTTGAAGTCAGCATGGAAGGAAGGGAGAGAGGCCTGCTGGAAGCTTGAGCTGCTCCCCTCTCTTGCCCTTTGCTGTCTTCTGCCACCATGAGCTGCTGCCCTCTGCCATGTGTCTGTCTGCCTTGGAGTTGGCTGAGTACAAACTAAAACCTCCAGTAACTGTGAACTAAATAAACCTTTCCTTCTTTAATTTTGGAGTGTCAGGTATTTTGTCTCATCAATGCGTGAAAAGGAACTGAGACAGGATTTGGTCCCAGGAGTGAGGTCATTGCTGTGGCAAAACCTGACCATGTGGATTATGAGCATTTGGGAATGGTTTGTGGGAAGAGACAGGAAAGGGTTGGAGATGTTGCCTACTAGTGAAGAGCTGGAACACTTTCAGCTGTTCCATATGAGAGATTCTGGTCAGAGCTCAGAAGACCAGAATGCTGAGAGAAATCCTACCTATAAAGATCAGGCTGGTGAGGGCTTTGCTAGGATGAAGGACTGCACTGGTTGTTGGACTCCAGATGATTTATGCCATGCTTGGCAGAAAGTTTGTCTGCATTTTGCTCATGTCCAGAGCCTGTGCCTGAAACTGGGATTAAGCACAGTAGACTGGATAATCTGACAAAGGAAATTTCAAAGCAGTCAAATGTTGAGGCAGTGGCCTGGATATTGTTGAGGGCTTTTAGTCAGATTTATGTTGAGAATCAAGAGCAAAGAGCCCAGCAGGATGATTTAAATGTTGTCTGTTTGGCCAGAAAAGAAGTACCAGGAAAGTTGTGGACTGCAAAGATAGGGCTGAGATGTCCATTACTCAGGAGGAATAGGAGAATAGAAAAGATGTCCTGAGGGAATCTCAGGAGGTGGTAGGAGGTGGTAGGTTGTCACCCTTCCCAGCCTCAGAACTGCAAGGCTGAGGGACTTTGCTCTGAGGAGAAAGTGACAAGCCCCATGTTCCAGAATGGAGGCAATGGCCACACCAGGTTCCAGAATGGCAGTGGCATACAGAATTTGTTTGTTAGAATCTTAGTTAGAGTGCTTAGCTATCCAGGTGCTCAATCCCTACAGCCAAGAGAGAAGAAAGCCTGGCTACTGCTTCAGCTGGCAGCTGACTTTGGCATCATCCATGTGGTGTTGATTTTACGCGCATTCAGAATGAAGGAGTTCTGAGGTTAAGGAGGCTTCCACCTCAATTTCAGAAGAAGATCTAGGGGGCCAGGCATTGTGCTTCTGGGAGGGCAGTGTGTAAAGCTGTGAGCGAGAAGCCTATTCAGTGGAAATCCCAGAAGTTTGAAAAATCCAGAACCGTGGATTATCTGAGGAAAGTTGTAAGGAGGGATCAAAGCCAGCCCCAGAGAAAAGCCATGAGAAATACCAGCAAAAGTGCAGTAGGGGTGGAGTCACGTAAGGCTTTTGGAGTTCACAACTCATTACAGATTGCTATGGATGTTCCCCATGAAATGACAGGACTTAATTTTGCCTTTCTGGATTTTGAACTAGCTTTGGTCCAGTGCTTTGTAACCTGCTGTTTGTACCTTTTGGAATGGTAATGTTTAGCTTTTCATTTGTACAGGGGCTCATAGCTAAATGTTTGCCTTAGATCTTGGAGGAGACTTGGGACTTGGACTTTTCAGCAATGCCAAAACTGCTAGGACTTTGGCAACTGTTGCAGATAGATTAAGTGCCTTTTGCATAAAGAGGTGTGCATGAGTCTTTGGGGGACCGAGGGCAGAATATTATGGTTCTCATGTAACACACTGTTGATAGAATTAATAGCGATTCTTAATGATAGTTAGGCCTGTGTTACAATGTTGAAGTTGTGAAATGTTAATAAGTATGTCTTTGGGCTGATGAGATACCTCAGCAGAATAAACACCTGCTTTGGCAAGCACAGGGACCAGGAATTGATCCCTGGTCCTACATTCCATGCTGGCCCTGCCCCTGGGGTGTGCTCAGCCAGAAACCAAGTCCTGGTGTCGTGGTGCATGCCTGTAATCCCAGTGCATGGGAGGATGAAAACAGGTCACTATGAGTCTGAGCTGCATCATGGGACCCTGTACCAAATATATAAATGAATGAAAAAGCACATCTTTGAATCTGGAAACTAGTTTAGAGGAATATGTCTAGTTACCAAGTTGACAAGGGGTGGATTGTAGTGGTTGATACATTGTGTCAACTTGAGACATTGGAGGCTTGGTTGAATTAGTTCAGTGTTTCCATGCCCTAGGGGTGTAGGTCCCCCCTAGGACATGGAGGCCCTGCCCTAGTCACATGAAGGACATAAAAGGAAGTTGAGGAAGGATTCTATGCGTCAGTTCCTCAGAGGAGCTCTGGTCTTTGCAGTTAGTGTGGAAGAAAGGGACAGAGGCCTGCTGGGAGCTGTAGCTGTACTCCTTCCTTGCCTTTGCTGTCTTATGCCACCATGAACTGCTGCTGTCTGCCTTGTGCCACTCTGCCTCAGGGACAGCTAAATATGGACTGAAACCATGAGCTAAATAAGCCTGTCCTTCCTTAATTGTGGGTGTCATGCATTTTGTCCCAGCCTCAAGTGAAAAGTAACTGAGACACATGGCCACAGTCACAGCCCCAGGTGCAGCTAGCAGAGGCTTTGGCCTGGATTGCAGCTCTGCAAATACAGCATTGAGTGGCTCCAGGTGTTGAACCGTGGAGCCAAAGAATCATCTGCTGAGCTCTCTCAGGTATCTTGGGGGTCCTGGGAGTCTGTTTCAGGCCACTGCATTTTGGACCGCCCACCCATCTTTGAAATTCCACCTTTAGGAGCCATTTGCTCTTTCCCAAACTGTTTCTGGGATCCCTTCAGACCAAAACCAATGTTCTTTCTGGGTGCACCAGAAGCAAATGTTTCTGTAATGTTCTTTGGAAATTATGACATATTTGTCTAACAGTGCTAAATCACACCTGGCTTCTAGGGTTTTTTCTTTCTGCATTTGTGGAAAGCTGGTCTGAATGAGCTGCAGAGTATCCTGGAATTTGGTGCTATAAAGTTCTACTCAGATAGTCCCTAGAGCCTCGTGTGTTCATAGAGGAGCTTTTGAAAGGTGACTGAATTATGGGGTACCCTCACTGAACATGCTGGTATGAGGTAGGCTTGCATGGCAGGATATGGTCCCTGGGGGAGAGACTGGAAGGTGTGCCGCTCTGCTTCCTGGTTGCTGTCATGACAGCGACTCTCTTCACCCTGACCCTCCCACTGTGCCACCAATTAGGCAAGGACTGAAACTTCTGAAGCCAAAATAAACTTCTCCTCAGTTATGGTGCCTAGTACTTTGTCCCAGGGCGAGGCAGGTGCCTGAGACACACAACAACCCAGAGCCAACCTCCACCTGAGCACTTACAGCCATCAGGCCATATTCAGCAGGCATAAAGCCTGCGAAAGCAGGAGGGCAGCACAGGGCCACAAGCTCCTGCAACCCCCGCATCCTGCATCGAGCTGTGTTTGCATCTGGCCACAGCTGGACGACCGATGGATCTGGGTGCTGAACAGGCTCTTTCTCCCACTCATTGTGCTGTCTTTGTAGGCAGTGAGCACTGATGTGGCCTTGCAGAGGAGAATAATGTGCTGGGCTTGTGTGCCAGGCAGATGGAGCCAGGGCATGTGGCTTCTTCAGGAGCACTGGGAAGCACCAGTGCCTGGAGACTTAGGGAGGGGGCGTCAGCTACAGCCCCTCAAGCTAGGGTGCCCTCAGCTGCCGGGCAACCTGGGGAGAGCTCAGAGTACAGGGCACCAAACCTTGTCCACTCCTGTTTGCCCTGCTGGCTGCCACACCTCTAGCCCACCAATTCTGCGCCACGGGGCCCGTGCCCACCAGCCTTGCCCAGTGGGGAAGAAGCCCGATCTGCAGCAGGAAGAATTCCTACCTCCATGCTCCCCATCCTTGAGCAGCCCTTGGCGAACCCAGGGAAGAGGTTTCTTAGTCCTTTCCTGTTCCTCTTTCAGAGGAACTGTAATCGCTGTGTTTAATTAGGAGCTCCCTTGGGATCCATCAGCCCTCTTCCAGCCTGGGAGTTCACGGATCCCCTTTGTTCAGTAGGCTGCTAAGGTTTCATAACTCCCTAACATCTGCTGTCATAAAGACTCAGATCCTCAGATCCATGTGGTCCCTCTCCTCTCAGCACAGTGCTAAACCCAGGCAGATCCCTGGCAACGCACTGGCTCTTTCCCTTTCTCAGATGGGTCAAGGATCCCCACCAGGCAAGATGCCTATAGGTGAGCAGCCTTGCTGAAGCAGGAAGGTGCCCCTATAAGAGTTGATCAGTGCCCTCCTGGGCAGAAGCTCCCCCTGCACTGGGTCTGGGGAGGGCTGGGGGCCGGCATGAGCCTAGACAGGGCGAAACACAGCTTCCCATTCAGTTAGTCGCTTATGGCATGAATTTTTATGGTGCTTCTAACACGTGCAGTGAAAACATAAGATAGAAATGGTTCTAATTTCATGGAGATCATTATCAATAGGAGCATGCCAAAGAGCAAGCAGACAGTTAACCCCCATGGGAAGTTGTGACCATGCTTGGGACAAAGAAGAAAGCCTTTAGGCCTTTGGCTTTAAGCCTTTGGGAATGGAGAAGGGTTTCCAGGAGGAAAGAAAGCAACATGCAAACTGACACTAAGGGGAGTTGGAGATTTCAGGCCCAGGAGATGGGGGTGGGTGGAGAAAGAACAGTAGGAGGGGTGAGAGTTTGAGGTCAAGGGCCTCGCTAAGGCAAGAGGCAGGGAGCTGGCCTGGGACCTGCAAGCTCCTCACTGTTGCTGGAGGACAGTGCACCTGACACCTGCTGAGAGCAGAGCAGTGCAGAGTGAGGAGGGGTGCGGGATGGGGCTGGCGGCTGGTGGGCAGGAACCAGAGCGTGCAGAGCAGGAACCCGCCGGCTCTTGGAGTTCATCAGGTCGAGGCTGCAGGATGCCCCCACACTCGGTGTTTCTCAGTGCAGTTTTCAGCAACTGGCAACTTGCGCTGCCAGGAACTGGGGACTGCCCCCCCCCAACAGCTCCCTCTCTAGTTAGACCTGGTTTGGCACCAGATACTGCAAAAACTTGTCTCTGTCTTCAAGTTTGCAAACTTTCTGACAAAATAGCAGCCTCAATGAGACAAAGAGGTCCAGCTGAGAAGAGGAAGGAAGCCCTCACAGCCTTGCTGAGCTGGGAGCTGGGCGTGGTGACTGCTGAAAGGGACGGAGAGCACTGGGTGCCCCTGCCGTGGTCACTGTGCTCTGTCTGTGCATAGCCAAGGGTCCATTCCAGGTGGAAGCTATTGTTAGTACTCGTTGCTGGCACACACAGGGGATTTTACCTTGTCAAGTTTCAAAAAGTTTGTTTCCTGAGCTTCTTGGCAAGCTAGAGTAGAACAGAAGAAAGAGGTGGGGGAAAGTCGCATCAGTCATCTTGTGTTCAGATTCAGAGAAAAGCAGAGGCATTGAGCTCTCTAGGGAAATCCAAGACCGGAATAGGAAATTGTGGAGATCAAAGGTCAGAATGCAAGCTAGGGAGGAGGACAAGAGAAATGCAGGCTGCAAGGCTGGAGGACAACAGAAGTGGAAGCTGGATAAGAAAAACACAAAACCCTAATTACAGATTGGACCAAATTATCAGATACTGAAAATTATGAAATGTTTACAGGTGATAATAACACCTGTAATGCATCTGTCAGATATTCATTACATGTCAGACACAACATTGTATAGTGGATGGGTGGATGGATGGACAGATAGATGATGGACAGATGGATGGGTGGATGGGTGGGTGGACATATGGATGTGAGATAAGTGGGTGGAGGGATGGATCGGTGAGCGTGAATGAATGGATAGGTGGATGGGTAGATGGGTAGATGGGTGGATGGATGGACAGACAGATGAATGGATGGGTGGATGGATGGACAGATGGATGGATGATGGATGGATGGATGGATGAGTGAATGGGTGGATGGATGGACAGATGGATGGGTGATGGATGGATAGATGGACAGATGGACGGATGATGGATGGATGGATGAGTAAATGGGTGGATGGATGGACAGATGGATGGATGATGGATGGATGGATGGGTGGATGGGCAGATGGGTGGATGGGTGGGTAGATGGACAGATAGACGGATAGATGGATGGGTCAACGGATGGATGGATAAGCAGGTGGATGGGAGGCTGGATGGACAGATAGATGGACAGATGGATGGGTGGATGGGTGGGTGGACATTTGGACCTGTAGGTAGATAGTTAACTGAGTAGGTAGATAGATAGTAGGCTCTATCCTTATTCCCCTTGGTTAGGTGTTAAAAACCTAATAACAGGGATTGGCAAGATAGCCCAGTGGCCTGAAGTGTCTACTTAGGCAATCTTAGGCAAGTACAGGGACCAAGCACTGACTGGCACCATATGCTCCACCCCCAAGGTGAGCTGAGCTGGCCACAAAAATCAAAACAAAAGAAACAACAACAAAACCCTAATAACTCAGAAAGCGTCGCCAGGCAAAGCGCATCCCAAGTACCAGCAAAGGCCTACGTGGGGCAGGAGGGAGGCACCAAGACCTGTCAGATGGGGAAAGTGATGAGCGTGAGTGTGGCACAACTAGCCCAGGTGAGCATGAGCAAAACGTTAGCCTCGCAGACCCCGGTACCTTACGTTTTCTCAGCTCCTCTGTGTTACGGAAGGAGAGAGGCACGAAAGATCAGAACGGAACTCAGGGAGGGCTTTCGGTCTTTCTCTCACCACCCACCCTCACAGCTTCCCATATCCCCTGCTCAGAAACAGAGGGGTGGGGACCAGCTCGGAGAGGGAGGCAAAGGCTCAGCCTGTGTGCGGGGGCAGGGGTGGTGACATGTGGGCAGGAAGGTGTGGAGGAGGGAAGCTGGTCCTCGCAGCTGGCGCATCCCAGGGACACCTGCTGGCTGGCAGCTGGCTCTGTGAGCTGCTGGCCAAGCCCCACCGTCCTGAACAATTGGGACCTGCTGGTTGCAAAGATGGCTGAAGAGGAGGAATCTTTAAAATTGAAATCTGCACACCTTAAACACTTTGCTTCAAAGGAAAGCAACACGGCACACTTGTTGGTCTCGTGCCGTGGGGCCCGCAGCTTTCCTCCAGTTGGAGCGTGCGTGTTGGCCACCCTGCTCTGGTCTTCACAGGTGAGGTGGGGGTGAGGAGTCACACACAGCAGTCTGAGGGAGGGTCGATTGCTGGCTTTGCTCGGTTTCCTGGCCACTTGCCATTACCTCGCCAGCATCTGATCGAACACAAGGCAGCGTCTGCCTTCACTTCTGCTCAGGGCTGAGGAAGGAACCACTGAACCACACCCCAGGCCCCAAACAGAGCCTTAAAATAACTTATCTGTTTGAGTTTTTCCAACTAATTTAGCTTCGTGTTTATGGTAGGCCTGCTCTATCTCTTTGCCCTGCACATTTTATGAACTTATATAATATCTAATTAGGTTAAAGGGGCAGGGCAGCCAGTGGGACTTCAGCCCTGGCCCAGAATTAGACACTAGGTCAGAGCCAACGGTGAAGTGGCCTGTCTCACAGCCCACACGCTGAAGGGAACTGGGCATGGATGTTGGGGGCCACACCCCTCAGGACTGCCAGGCTCCCATCCCCCACCCTATGGGCACAGGCGCATGGCTGGGAAGGGCAGAGCTGTAAGAGGGGCTCGTGCGTATGGGGCGCTCCTTCCTGTCTCCCCAGAGACAGGGGCCCTCCTCACCCCGAACAGGGTGACAGACTGCTGGCCTCACTGGTAGAGACAGAGGTTATAGATAAATCCAGCTCTCCATCTTGGGTTGGACAAGCTGTGCTCCATGTTTCTGGCCCAGCAGAGGGAAATTCTAGAGCCTGGGGAGGGGAACAGCAGACAGGCCGCGGTGAGATGAGACACCCCAGGCAAAGCAGACCTGCAAACGCAGCCATGTGCTAGGCACAGAGCTGGCTTCTAGGAAGGGACACTCAGGAAGTCTCAAGCTACAGCACAGGCCCCAGCCCAGCTCACACCATGGCAGAGTGCCGGGGAGCCCTGCATGCGGGCACTCATGACTCCCAAGCACCGGCATGAATCTGCCACCAGGCCAGGATGTCTTGTGGGGCCCTGCAGCATGCTGTGTGTGTGCCCTTGGCCAACCTGTGTGAGAGGTCAGTGCTCACTGTGGAGAGTAGATGGAGGAGCTTCAGAAACCATGATGGTGCACGCATGGATGGGCTGACTGGAGGGACAAAGGACAGCAGCTGAGCTCCGTGCGGCCCCTCCTGAGCAATGGGCATTGCTCCGAACTTGTGGTTTGCACTACTTTGTGCTAAAGATCCATGCTCACATTGCTGGGTCAGAATGCAGGAGAATGGACCCAGACACACGTAGGCCTTGTAGCCATGAGGTGGAGCTGGCTTCTGTAGAAGTAGGTCCCCCCGGTGGTCACGGTCATGTCCCCATCGGCACCCCCACCACTTTCCTTCCGTCAGAACCCAGTTTTATTCGGGCAGTGGCGTACTGATCACCAAGGAGAGGCTCACGTTGTCCAGAGCCTTCTCTGCCTGCCACGGGACCTGTTCTCCTGCAAAGGGGTGAGAGCTCCTCAGACAGGAACACTCTCTGCCTGAAGCAGTGGGCCTCGAGAGCTGCCCCTTTGTCCTCTATGTCCTTGGGCCTGCATGAGGGACCCAGGACTGCAGCACCAATTTCTCAGTTAGCAGGTACTGAGTATGGTTAGGAAGACCCAGCCTGCCAGGATGAGCAGCTCAGCCTTTCACAGCATCATCCAGCTACTGAACCAATAAGATGTGTGAACTCCTCAGTGGGGCACAGGATTGGTCCTGGGCCACACTGAAGTTACTCAAGTGGAAACATTCCCACTCATTCACAGTCACTTACGCCTAAGCTACCATGTGTGGAGATTTGAAAGGCCTCCTATTTTGTTCAGTGCAAGTCCGCCAACAGATGCATGGGTAAAGACCACGTGCTGCTTACAGTGGAGAGCTACTGTGCCATGAACAAGAAGAAGTGGAGTCAGGTGCACCCGAGACAGGATATTAAGTGGAATCAGTCAGATGTACACACTTGAAAATTCACCTGATCGTCTCTTAAGTGAGAAGTCCAAACTACAAACAGTAAAATAAAAGGTCGGTAATGGGACATAGGGAGACTGATCTTTCTCAAGTAGAAAGGGGATTGAGCGCCACAGCAGGAAGAGGGAGAGAGGGAGAGAGGTAGGGGGTGAAAGGGTTAAGCTGCGCCGTGTCCGTGGACCTGCCCCGGCAAGGAGCATGAGTGTTATTGACTGCAAACGTGGACCAATGCAAAAATCTTCAAGAAACAGGCATCCCACTAGCCATGCAGTGTCAGCTTGATAAAATAAGGCCTTTCTGGAACATCTGAAAGGGGCTTGCACGAAGAACAATCTAGAAGCAGTTCTCGAAGGGGCTTCTACAGAACTGTGCGATCTCCAGCACAAAGCGGGTGGAGGACTCACACCGTGGGGTAAGTAAGCCCATCCTGGGCTTCGTCAGCACGGAGGGAGCAGAGAGCGTGCTTGCCGGAGCCCTAACAGGATAAGATCAGAAAGAGATCGCTGCACTACGGCAGCCTTGCAATGGATTTTGAAACCTGTACGTGTAATTCCTCCAGCTTTGTGATTTTGTTTTCGTTTTCCTTGAGATTGCTCTGGGTGTGCAGGGTTCTCTGTGGCTCACTGTGAATTTGACATGGTTTTTTCTATTTCTGAAAAAAAATATGCCACTGGAATTTTTATAAGTATTGCACTGAGTTGGTGGATTGCTCTGGGTGGTGAGCACACGCAGACAGCACAGCGTCTCCCCACTCATGGGCAAAGGCTAGCTTTTCACTTATGTCTGCGCTGTAGTTCTTACCAACCTTACATTATCTTTGTGTACCCACCTTTCACCTCCTTAATTAAATGCCCACAGAATTTTATTCTTTTTGATGCCATCCTAAATGGGATTGTTTTCTTAATTTCATTTTTGGATAGTAACTCTAAATCCATGGATATTTGTACGTTGATTGGGTTATCAGGAGCCTTACCAGATTAATGTAGTTCTAACAGTATGTGTGTGTGTGTGCATGTGCGTGTGTGTCTGTGTGTGTGTGTGTGTGTATGTATGTGCATGTGTGTGTGCGTGTGCGTGTGTGTGCAGCCTTTGGGGTTTTCTACCTATAAGGCTGCCCCATCTGCAAACAGAGGCCATCTTACCTCTCTGTCCCAGACCCTGTGCTCCTACTTCCTGCTGAGCACTGCAGGAAGCCTCAGGGACCTGTCACATGTAGATGGCCAGAGGAAGCCTCCGCCTCCTCTGCACCTGGGAAGGAAGATGTCCTCCACTTGTTCAGCGCCTACTACGATGTCAGCTGTAGGCGTGTAACCTGCAGCCTCATCATGATGAGATCATTCGTGTCGACTGCTGGTCGGCAGAGTTCTTGTCATGGTGATCTCACTCTTCACTATATGGAGAAGGTCTTGTGATTTGTATCCATCATCCTGTTAGCGTGGCCAGCACGTGCATTAGTTTTCCTGTGTTGCCTCAGAGTAGCACCTCCGCGATGAACCCTGTGGGGCCTGACCCAGCACCGGAGTGGAAAGCCCGACAACCAGCTGCCCTGCGATGAGAGTGACGAAGTGTATGGTGGGAAACAGCCGACCTCCTCACAGATGCTGCTGGGAATACAGCGCGTCCGCAGGTAAGAGAGTACATCGAGCTTCTTTCACATGATACACACAAACAATAAACTTGCAATGGGCTAACACTCTAAATATAAGACAGACCCAAAAGTTTGAAACTCCTTGAGGAAAACACAGGACACCAGCTTTATGATCATGTTGAGGACCTCATAGCTACGACACAAAAAGGCACAAAAAGTAAATGTAAAGTAAATGGAGGTCATGGCTTTGTGTTAGAACCTCTCTTTGAAATGGAATGGAACATTGTATTTGTTAACTATCTGCTGTCAACTATATATCTGGCAAAGGTTTAGCTTCCAAAATGTAGAAATAACTACAACTCAATAGCAACAAATAATCCGATTTTATAATGGGAGGGGTCAGCAGGACCCTCAAAACTGAAAGTGTCTTAGTCATATGTCTTTTTTTTTACTTTTAATAAAAAATAACAATATGACATTTTCAAAACACGTTAGTGGTACATTCCCAATAATTGATACAATGCATATTGTTATCCTCATAGTAGCTATACAAAGCACAGATGTAGACATGATAACTTTTCTAACCACTGTTGGTGCAAAAATTTTCTTCTCATTGAACTAAAAGAAAGTAGATGTATACATAGTCCAGTATTCGATAATCGCAGTGGGTTATTGGCAGAACTGGCAATGTTAGAAGCTGTTGATTTAAGCCTTTTACAGCTCAGCATACTAATCTAGCTTTATGTTTTATGACTCGTGGTTAAACTTTTCTGCTGGGTGGTTAAGGGCAAGTTAAAGCAAGATTTGTGTAATGAAACATGTAACTTTTGTACCCCCCAAGGTCAGTGAAATCCCCTCAGGATTTACTTTGAAGCCCTGTACAGTGCTTTGTAGAACTG
>PVKN010011704.1:0-21401 GCA_004027915.1 Capromys pilorides
ACAGATAATGGGAAAAAATGCTTGCAAACTATATATCTGATAAAAGTCCAATACCTAAAGTATATTAAAAAAAACCTCATATGACAAAAAATGAACTAAAAGTGACAAGAAATTTTTATTAAATATTTCTCCAAAGAAGACACATCAATGACCAATCAGTATATAAAAAGATCCTTAACATCACTATTCTTTTGGAAACTGAAAATCAAAATCACAAGGCGTTATCATTTCACACCCACTAGTGTGGCAGCTATAACAAACGTCGGCAAGGATGTGAAAAAATCGGAACCCTCACATGTTGCTGGTAAGAATACAAAACTGGGCAGCTGCTTTGGAAAACAGTCTGCTGCTTCCTTAAAAGTTAAACATAGAGTTGCCATATGGTCCAGCAATCCACTTTTAGGTTTACACCCAAAAGAATTAAAAACATACACAAAGTTCATAGCTACATTTACAATAGCCAAAAAGTGACAGTGAGGATCCATCAGAAAGTAAGTGAATCTCTATTAACTGATGAATGGATTTAAAATGTGATATATACATACAAGGAATATCATTCAGTCATAAAAAGGAGTAAAGTGACAATTCATGCATGAATAAATCTTTTCACTGTGCTAAGCCAAACAAGCCCGACCCAAAAGACCACGATGCTACATGGTTCTCTCTACACAGAGCAGAGCACGCAAATTCCTGGAGACAGTGCACAGTAGCTGCTGGGGTGGGATGAGCGCAGGGGTGGGAAATGGGGAAGATTACTAATAGGAACTAGAGTTTCTTTGGAGGTAGGTAAAATCCTTCTGTATTAAAATAGTGTTTGTTGTGCAGACCCCGCCCCCAGGGCACACTGAGAGGGCAACTGAGAATGGGCGTGGTGGCGCACACCTGTAATCCCAGTTCTTGGGAGGCTATAAACAAGTGGACCACTATGAGTATGATCTAGTAGTGAGACTCTGAACACCCTGTAGACCCTTCCCTAAAAAATACACCTGAGGCATAAAACATAAAGCTAGATTAGTATGCTGGGCTGTAAAAGGCTTACATCAACATCTTCCATCATTGCCAGTTTTGCCAATAACCCACTATAATTATGGAACATTGGATTATGTCTTAGTTACTTTTTTACTCCTTGCTGGGACAAATACCTGACACTCAAAATGAAGAAAGGAAAGGTTTATTTAGCTCACAGTTGCTGGAGGTTTCAGTCCATATTTGGCTGGCCCAAGGCTCAGTGGAACAGGGCAGAGAGCATTCAGTTCATGGTGGTAGAACAGCAACAACCGCGACAGAGGCAACAGACCAACCAGGACGCGGAGAGCAATAACCAATGTCTGTGTCTCCGTCTCCCTTTATATTACATTCAGGCTTTCTGCCTTTGCCCATACCAATAATCCCAGCCGTACTCAGATCAATAACCCCATCAGTACTAAGACACATAATCCCAGTGGATCAAGAGTCAAGTAATCCCAGCAGTACTCAGACCCATAGTCCCATCAGTACTAAAACACATAATCCCAGTGGATCATGACTTAAGTCTCAAACTCTAGAAGTCCCTGCCCCATGATTGCTTGAGGCTTTGGGGGGACAAGTAGACATAAACCATAACAGATTATGTATACAACTACTTTCTCTTAGTTCAATGAGAAGAAATTTTTTGTACCAATAATGATTAGAAAAATTATCACATCTACACCCTGTGTTCTGTGCTCTATATAACTACTAGGAGGACAACAATATTCACTGTAACAAATACTAGAAATGTACTACTAACGTGCTTTGAAAAAAAAAAGTTAGGAAAATAAAAGGAGCAAAGTAAAAAAAAAATAGAATAGTAATGTTTATACAACTTTGAAAAATACTGAAAACTACTTAATTGCATACCTCAAAAGGGTGAATGCTGTGGCATGTGATTCATATGTCAATTTGTTAGAAAGCAAAGCCATGTGCCATCTGTGTGAACCTGGCCCATCACTTGCCTCAGCGTGCTCAGCTGCCAAACATGGCAGCAGCAGTACTTGCTGGCCAGAGTTACCATGAGAAATACACAAGGCCACCAAGTGCCTTTCAGAGCGCCTTCCACAGAAATGCTTTAGTGGCGCCGTTCATTATTTCCTTGGTCCAGAATGCGTTCCTTATTATTGTTAGCGTCTCAAAAAATAAATGGATAAATTTTGCTTTAAGTTTTACTTCTGACTTGTTTACGCCTATGGGAGTGGTCTCTGTGCATGAAAGAATCTTCAAACTTGATCTAATGCAAAATATTATAATATTAAGGAAAATAAAATGTGATCACTTGAATGAGTGTTTTGAGGAACCCAAACCCAGCACCACCAATCCTAGCACAATTCTAGTTACTAGCACCAACACTGACATTGTCACTGATACTGGAGTGGGTGCAGGGTTGGCAGCACTGACTGCTTAACATGCATGACATGGGTCATACCCACTGGCTACATGTCCTGACAGTGCCCAGTGGGAATTCCTGCAGTCCCTGGCATCCAAGGACAGCAATCACCAGAGCATGCATGCAGATAGGACACAGTTCTGTACTGGGTGAGCCCTGGTACACAGGGAGCCAGGAGCCCAGGAAGAGAGGGGACGAGCCTGTAGCACCAAAGGACCAGAGGCATTTCTCACGGAGGAAACAGCATGGACAAAGCAAGGAAGCATGAAAGCGCAGGCTAGAACAATGGGCGTCTGCAGACCATTGTGGTGGGACAGGACCAGCCCGAAACCGATGCACAGCCAATACCAGCTATGTTGCTCCCTGGCCCGAACAACCTTTAGTGGCATTTAAACAACCTCTGGTGGCAACACTTCACTTTGGCGGCCGTCCCTCAGTCTTCTCTCCTTTCCAAAAGCAGCAGGCACGGGAGAGATTTTCTCCATTAATGGCTCCAGCGAGGCAACATTTGGCAGACCTGACCACAGAGACAATCCATTTCTGCCTCACACAAGAAAGGCCTGGGTCCCTGTGGCACAGAGGAGGCAAGTGGAGCAGAGAGAGCAACCAAGACTCTAATGCCAAGCCCTAAACAATACCACACAGGGAGGGAGGGATGGAGAGAAAGAGAGAGGACGGAAGGGCTGAGAGCCACACTCGGCCTTTCTAGATTAAACTCCTGGCCATAGCTCCACAGCAAGCAATTAAACCCAACATCAGTAATTCCCTTCTTAGAAACCAGCAATGGAAGCTTTAATCAGCTCTCTCCATCAGTTCTTCCTGCAGAGATGGAAATATTCAGCACCAGTGCTGCTCCACACAACAAACTCATCAGCCAAATGCAGCACTGGAACCCTTAAAACACGACGACGAGCTACTGAAGAACTGGATTCTACATTATACTGCTTTCTGATTAATTTAAATATATCACATGGCTTGAGGTCTCTAAATTAGGCAGCATAGTTTAGAATTTATGTTTTGTCCTATTCCTGGGTATTTTTTTAGACAAGAATAAGTGAGTATGAAATCCTTACCCACTTACTATAGTATAAAAGTCTATGCCAACTGCCCCCCCAAAATACCCATGTTGGGGAGCTGGGGGCCCGTGGGAGGGGACTAGATCATGAAGGCAGAGCCCTTATGAATGGGATCAGTCCTCTCATGAAAGCAGCCCCAGAAACTCTACGTCCCTTGCACCATGTAAGAGGACAGCAACAAGTCACTATGCCCAAACAGACCTCCACCAGAACCAAATCTGCCCGCACCTTGATCTTGGCCTTCCCAGCCCTCAGAAATGAGAGGCCCACGTTTCTGTCCTTTATAAGCCACCCTAATCTATGGTGCTTTGGTACAGGAGCCCAAATGCACTAAAGCATTGTCTTTCAATGATTCTATTATGTTGGAGTTATTCCAAGCTGGTCTAAAGGCCTCAAGTTTGTTTAATCATAAAACAGAGGTATTCAACATCATTTGCCAGCTTATCTCTAATACCAGTGTTCATATTTGTACAAATAGTGTTTAGAAAAGGTAACATACCTGCATCTGGTACTCTGAACAACTACTATGAAGACAATATGTATTGTATTAATTATTGCAGGTGTCTTACTAATGTGTTTTTAAACTGTCTCTTTGTTATTTCTTATTAAAATTTAAAAACTGAAAAAAATAAAAAAGAAGTGCTCACTAGATAAAGTTTGGTATTATTTTGAACAGAATCAACCCATATGTCTTCAACATTAATATTAACATTTTGGTGTGCAGCTGGATTGAATAATTTCTCAGGTAACTTGGAACCATGTCGTTCCAGAGTTCACAGATATCACTGAGCTGGTCCTGGCAAGCAGGTGCTTCCTGGTGTGTTTTATCCTAACCAAGCTACCCGACCAGCTCTGCAAAGCCCTCTGGCTTATATTTCAACAACAAAAAGTCAAGGAAGCTATCTCTCACCTCCAAAAAGCTCTGTTACAGGAAGGAACAATTAAAAATACTACCCTGAAAACTCCTCACTCTTCACATGTTACTGTGGATTGAACATACAGTCAGATAGAATTACCCACATCGACCACCCCTTCCCATCCCAAAGGACAAGGCTTTAAATTCCCCAAAGCAGCACTAATATCCCCAAGGCCCCCTAAATAGTCTCTGAATGTCCTCAAACAAGGGTGTTTGTTTCTAGCAATCCACTAGGTTCCTCATATGGGCCCCTCGACTAGAGACTCCTGTGTACTTAGCCAAGTGGGTGGGGACACAGGCCATGTGACTGCACATAGCTCTGGGGACAGAAGACACCCAAACATGCTCTTCCTGTCAAGGGGACCAACCAGTCCCTGTCACTGACCAGTCCAGTCTGTCACGCTTCAGCCTCCATGCCTACGGAACAATGGTTCCTCATGCCCTCACTCAGCCCCCTAATTGCAGGGAGAAGGACAAAAAATCAGCAAAAAAGGGCAGGTGTGTTAGGGACCCTACCAACATGTCTGCACCTGGGAGGAAGGGCTGTGCAAACATGGGCAGGATGGGGTCGAGAGTGCTACGTTACCTACTCCTGAGGCTGTCTAGACCTCAGTCACAAGGAATAAGAATGAGCCCTGAGACCACAAAACTTCACATGAATGACTATGCAACTATCATCCTAAGAAGATGGGGAAAAAAAGAAGTTTGTGATTTTGGCAAATTCTGGCATGAATATTTATACAACCATTTCCCAAAACTCAGCGGCTCTCACAGCTTGTTCAAGATCTCCTAAGACTTATAATGAATTTTAAATCCTGAATTAGACAATCATATTCCTCCACGACCAAATCTGCATAAGATTTTATTCTAAAATTCGCATTTAAATTTAGAGCTGCCTAGCAAGGACAAAGAGTCCCAGCAGTAGACCAATCTGATCTCACCCTGTCTTCATCTCTCGACACAGATGAACGTCGTCAGGGATCAGGACCCCAGGTGTGACCATCACATGTCTGATCCCAGGGAGCAAAGGTCAAGTGTGTGAGACAGACAGGAAGCCATGTCATTAGAGCTCAAGGTAGTAAAAGCTAGGATGGTGCCAAGCCTGAGGCCTTGTGAGTCCAGAGGAAGGATTTAAATATAATAACTACTGGAAACTATTTCAGGTCTCTCAAATATCTACATTTCCTTATTTGATTTATTCATAAGTGGAGGAAAATGATATTCTACCTGTGCCATTAGGTGGAAATATACCATTACAGCCCAATAAAGACTTCCTTAGTTCAACCCATCTGGGTGGAATCAAGAACAGAGCCAGGAATTAGGCCTTAGAAATTATCAAGAAGAAAAGCAACTCACTGGAAAATGAGGGCTAAGCTAGCTGGGGGAAGTGGGGTAGCTCAGTGGCAGAGTACTTACTGAGCACGAGTGAAATCATAATGAGGCCCTGGGATTAATCCCCAGCAAAAACAAAAACCTACCACTGGAGTACCAGAAATATTCTAAGAAACAGATTTCCAATTGCACAGCTCACGGAGTCATTTTAAAATAATCCAAACACATAAGAGGCCCATGGCCTAAGGCCAGTCCTACAGGCCATCCTTCTAAAGGTGAAAGCTGTTCATGAAAGTTCGCTTGTGACTGCTGTGTATGTACAGATGCAGCAAAAGACCGGACCTGGAAACGCAGTAATGTGTCCCTGCTGCCTTTCCATGAGTAAACACCTCTGGAAGGAGGTGCACCTGAATAGAACATCAGAGTCTTTACACTTCCCTATCTCTGGAATGTTTTACATTATGTATAGGTAGTAATAAGTAACCTTTAAATGCCACTTCTATTATGGAACAAGAGGCCTTTAGAAGCTGTGAGTGATAAGAATATCTTACAGCAAGGACAGGGAGTCCAGTCAGAAGAGGTCAGCTGTTACGGCTTACACCTACACATCGCCATGAGGCCTCCTGTGCTCAGGGGTAGGGCTCTGGGAAGTGGCTGGATCCTGGTGTGAGATACTCAATCAGTCCTCACTGATAGGATTCGCTTATTGTTCTGGGTGTGGCTGAATGAATGCACTGAAGACAGAAGCCCCACTAGGTGTGGGTGGCACCATCTGACAGGCTCCTAGCCTGGGTGGAAGGCAGGAAGGCAGGCTCACCACTTCCCATATCCCCTGCTGTGGACTGTTTGTTCCCTGTCACCCTTGCCTGCCATGCCACCCTGCCCTGGGGACAGCTAAGAATTGACACCTTTAAAAACTGACCTTTCCCCTTTAACTTGCACATACAGGCATTTTGTCCTCCTCCGCCTCCTGCTTCTCCTCCTCCTTCTGTGGTGCTAGGGATCGAACCAGGACCTTGCACATATGAGGGGCATGCTCTAACGCTGAACCACATTCCCTGCTCCCCAACACACTGATTATTTAAGGCTGAAAGGCCAGGGGAGAATGTATAAAAGTCCAATCAGCATCACAGCAGACTCTGAAACAAGAGTTTAGCCACAGGCCATCTACAAGGAAACCCAGCTCCAGGGCTAAGTAAAATATCCCCTCAGTAGGACAGAATTAAAGCCAACAAAACTAAAATCTTCAAATCTGAGAATCTCAATCTCCCTCCCTCCCTCCCTTAATCTCTCTTTGAGACAGGGTCTCTCTATGCAGTTCAGGCTGGCCTTGAGCTCACTTTTCCAGCCCAGGCTGGTCTTGAACTCCCACTGATCCTCCTGCCTCAGCCTCCCAAGTGCTGGGATTACAGGCCTGCACCACTACACCTGGCTAAAATCTGAGAATCTCTTAAACGCCCTATATTTGCTCAACCTCTGTCCTCTTTCTCACAGGTCAATTTGGAAATATAATTTCTAAATTTCTCTAACTCCCCTCTCTTCCTCCCATTGACTTTTGTAATTTTCACTGACCCCAAGTTCTCTGAGGTTACGAGTGATAGAACTTCTCTGAAAACAGACAAATATCAGGAATGCGCTAAGAAGCAGACATGGCTTCCTTGGGGGCTGTCCTAGTGCACCAAGGACCGGACCTGCAAGCAGCAGGTGCTGTGGAACCCCTAACCCTCTGTGGGGTCCGCATCGCAACTGCTTTTATTTACATTGCCCTACATGAGCCACATGGCCGCCATATAAGACAACTGTTGTCACCATTTCCAAGATGAGGAGACAGGGTCAAAAGCAGTAAAGATATTCTATGCAGAGCTGGCAAAGCAAGGATTTCAAGGTGTCTCCTCACCCTGAACCCTACAATAGCTTCTCTAAACCACAACGCCACAAATTGGAAGATGGATACAATCAGAAGATGGTTCATTCAGAGTCCACGCAAACCTCCCAAAAATGCTCACAATGTGCAACAAGTTCACGCACCCTCCAAATTAGTGAAAAAGGCCAGTGATACTGTTGAGAAATATCATTAAGGCATTTTGAAAATCGAACTAACTTAAAAGACTTATAAATGTTTCCTTTGACTGATTACATAAAAGACAGATGTAGTCAAATAGTTCATGAACAAAACCCCAGTTGCAGGACAAAAACAACTGAACAGTTGAGATCTCATCATATTAAAAAGCTTTTATGCAGCACAAGAAATCATAAACAGAGTGAAAAGATAACCCATAGAGTGGGGAAAACTTTTAATCAGTTGTCCCTCAGACAAACAACTAATATTCAGAACATATGAAGAATTGAAAAAAAAAAAAAAAGAAATCATACTCCCCAAATTTAAAGATCCAACTCAAAAATGTACATCTGAAATGAATACACACTTCTCAGAGGACAAAACACAAATGGCACATAAGCACATGAAGACATGTCTAACACCACTGGTCATTCAAGAGATACAAATTAAAACAATGCTGAGATCCCATCTCACTGTAAGCAGAATGGCCATCATCAGGAAATCAGCAAATCACAAATGCTAAAGGAGCTGTGGGGGGAAAGGAGCCTTTGTCTACTGTTGATGGGAGTGTAGACTGGTGCCACCACTGTGGAAATCAGTGTGGGTATTCCTCAAAAAAACTAGGATTAGAGGTCTCATTTGACCCAGCTATTCTCCTTCTTGGAATCTTTCCAAAAGAATTAAAAACATCACACTACAGTGATGTGTGCATACCCATGTTTATAGCAGCACAGTTTATAACAGTTAAATCTTGGAAACAACTCAAATTACCATCAACCAAGAAAGGGATAAAAAAAGATCTGGTTTTTTCATACAATAGAGTACTACTCAGCCATAAAGAAAGACAGACTCAAAATATTTCTAGGTAAATAGATGGACTTTGAGACCATACTCTCAATCGACATACATCGAACGCATGTATAAATAATGCATTGTCCCCATGGTGTGAGAAACTGAAAGAGTAAATAAAAACCAAAACATACCATAGATATTATGAAACAGGAAGAAATTTCTCAGAAGGAAAGAGGGACTAGGGAGGGGGAAGGGGGCAAAGCAGGAAAGGAAAAGAAAAAGAACAAATGAGGAGAAAATGGAAGCAAAGCTTTGTGAATAAGGAGGGGAAGAGAGGTTGAAGGGAGTGGGTTAGGGAAAAAAGAGGAGTCAAGATATGTCATGGGCAGGTATAAACGCCCTGTGAAGAAATGATCATCATGTCTATCTAAATTGTACCAATAAACTCAATAAAAAGAAAACTGATCAGCTATGACAGGATGATGGAAATTGAGAATTCTGATTTTAAAATTTAGAATTCTGGTTGACATTAGCACTTTGGAAACATTTAAATTTTTAACTCTGAAGACATAAAAAGTGGAGGAAAAATGCTAAATACATAAATAAATAAAACTAGGCTAGGGATATAGCTCAGCAGCACAAGCACCTGCCTGGCACACACATGGTCCTCAGTTCAAATCCCAGTACTGAAAAATTAATAAATAAATAAATCCATCCATTCCAGGATGCTGTTTTATTGACTGTTTTCAGAGAAAGTCGGTCTTCTGCTGTTGCTAGGATACCAATCCTGTACCCTGACAACTTCACCCTCACATAGCATAAAAGTCACAGTTTAAACCTATGTGAATTCAAAAATGGAAGGTTCTCCGCTAGCTGGCAACTCCTGCCTACCCAGAAACCACCTAAAGTGCGTCCCACTGCCTGCAGAGGAAGCACATGGCCTGAGCAGCCATCCGTGAAGTCAAAGCAAGAGCAAGGAGCTCCGGGTGCACAGTGCCCCCCTTACCTCGTTCAAGTCTCAGCCCTGGCTTCCTAGCTAGAGCCTCCTCCCGTGTAACCACAGGGGCTAGCCTCACAACCAGATCTTTAGATTTCAAATGTCAAAGCACTTTAAGTCTGGGAATTGATTTACAATCATCCACTTGTGATTTTTGTACGAAAAAATAGCAAGAAAATTTGCTACATACCCACTAAAATAGCAAAAATATAAGAGTTGTCGATTGGTATACACAATACCATGGATGAAATTCAAAAGCATTTCTTATAAGTGGAAGAAGTCTGACACTAAAAGCCATGTGATTCCAACTAGACAGAACATTCTAAAGAAAGCAAAACTTACAGCTAGGGGATCAGTTAGTGGTTATGATTGCCAAGAGGGTAAAGGGAGTGGGGAGCTGACCACATCAGAGTTATAAGGGAAATTCAGAGGTAGCACAAATGTGATTATTTTACACTTAAAAGAGTACATTTTGCTGCATGAGAATTATGCTTAGGGCCAGGGATATAGCTCAGCTGTACAGGACCTGCCTGGCAAGCACAAGGGCCTAAGTTCAATTCCTGGTGCTAAAGAAAGAAAATTATACCTCAGTAAAACTGACATTTTTAAAAGTAACTGATTAGTCAATATGCTACATTTTCTTTAATAAAAAAAAAAAAGACTAATCTTCCAAAAGCAAACCAATTCAATTTCAGGAAAAAGAGTAGCCTCATTAATTACATAATAAATAGAGGTAACTTCAGGAACAGTTCCTTCTTTTTTCTCCTCTTACTTACACACTAGAGAAGTAAACTAAGGCAGGTGAGGGCTTCACAACCACTGGACTCGTCACCTTCGAAGGTTTCATCTACTCTGGAGCTTTGTGGCCCCGTTTTCCTGCCATTCTCACTAAAATGAGTTGGAATTCTGGGAGTGTCTTGCCTGCCTAATATTTGTTCCAAGGAACATTTGATTTTAAGCACAAAGTCTTACACAGGTGCAAGTCCTAGCAACTGTAGGACAGCGTCCTCTGTAGCCTACTGAGCAGGATCTAATTTGCTGAGAGACTGAGGAATAAACACCATGAAGACAGCACATGGTCCTAATAACCATCATGCTAACCAAGCAGTGACCTGCAGTTACCCAGATGCCACATGACCACGTCCCTTAAGCCCACTTCTCCTTCACCGCTAGCTTCCGTCTAGGCAGCCTCGGTAGTGCCTTAGATGAAGGAGCTCTGCTCACACCACGAAACGTCCACTCCCTACCGAGTCACATTGGCTGGGGATGAGCAATCAGCAGCAGCAACTTCACCACCAGCTATCCAGTGAGGAACCCTACAGGCCTAAATGCCAAGTACTTATTTTGGTTCTATTAATAATCAGTAGTCCTAACACTAATCCGGGACTATATCAAGAAATCAGCTTCTCTCTCTAACCTTGTTTTCACTACAGCAGTGAAAACTTCTCCCCAGTGATTCATCAAAAGGGGGAAAAAAAAAAAACAGAATTGGAAGTTCAACCTAAGGCATCATAAGACAGTGCAGCAGCATCTATGAAAATCCAAGACACATGCACGCCATGACTTAGCAAGCCGCCAAGTCAACTCATCCCACAGGCACAACCCTAGAGGTAGAAGATGTATATATGCAGCGAAGATGTTTCCTGCAGCAACGCATGCAACAACAGCAAGCAAACAAGCATAATATGCATTGGGAGAGCACTCTGCATGTGGACAGCCACGCCTCAGAGCACCAACCAGCCACCCTAAAAGAGGAAGCAAAACACGGTAAGGTCTCCAAAGTACTATATATATACATAAGTGAAAAATAACCCTACACTGTATAACCTCACTGATATAAAAACTCGATGTAGACAGAGGTACAGACATATAGTACACACAGCCCAGGACAGACTAGCATACCCTAAATCCTCTGGGCTGATATTCAAGGGCAATTATCTCTAAGAAGCATGATTAGAAATAAGTAGGAGTGGTTTCTTTTTGCTTTATTCTCTGTTTTATAAAAACAAGGAAGGATGAAATAAATAGAGAGAGAAAAAGATCTCCAAATTTCCTGTGTATGTCTGATAATCTCAACAACTAATTTGAAGACAACAATATGCAATATAACAAACCAACAACAACAAAATCAAACTGCCCTGCCTTGGTATATATAAAATAATGTTGAAGTGTCTAGAACTTCTACCACAATTCATAGAAAATAAAAGGCCTGAGGGGGAAAGGTTTTAGAAGAGTTCTTCACACAGTTAGTGAAAATTCACCTGGGGAGCAGGCAAGAGGGACACTGTGGGTGACTGTGACAGTCAAAGGCAAGTCACACACAAGGGGATATTGCCTTCAAAAAAGTCATTGTGAAGAAATCATTTGAGGTTGTATTAGCAGACAGAACAGCCAAGTAATTGAAGATTTCACAGGGCCTGATAGCTAGCAAGCAGGCAGGTTATAGAATATGGAATCATTCCAAGTGTGGATCTATCTACCAGACAAAGACAACTGGACACACTAACTACATTTGAGCTCATGATATAATAGGGGCAGTCATTTGAGCATAAATTTTAACCGATATTCATTGCTCTGGATCAATGATGTCCTGTGCTTTTATAACTGGACATTCTCCACAGTAATCTCTGGAAATAGGCACATCTTCCTGCATGTGTTACACAAGATCTCTCAAAACCCTAGAAAGAAAAAATCACACTTGGATACCAAATTAGAATGCAGATTCTCCTTGTAAGGGACATAATCAATATGAGGCCTCACTTTTATTTAAGGATCAGTGACAACAGCTAGTCTTCAAGAGCTGTAAATCTGACGACTCTGATTCCACAGTGAAATCACCCACTTGAGCTTCTCAATGGGCCAATTAACAGCTACCTAAATTGACTAGAGACAGTCATAAAAGTGTCTTTCTACCATCAGTGCCTATAGTCTGTTCGCCTGTCTGTTCTGCCTGTAACAAAAATCCTGGAGTTTTTTTGGACCAGGCTTTAAATTTAAACACAGCAGGACAAGCACAAATTCCATTACAGGGGATAACTTATAAACAATGTAAAAACCATCTTCCCTGGGACACAGGTGACTGCACTGAGAGGAGCCGGCCAGGTGGCTCAGGCGCCTCCTGCCTTCCCCTGGTTACTTACTTTTGAATTCGTTTCCATGTGATATTTGGCACAAGCTCGAAGCTGAGTCACCCAAAACTGTTTCTCTTTTGCATCAGCAGCTGAAATAGAAGAAAGAGAGAAAGGAATACTTGTGGAGACTGTTCTGAAACACGCCAAGCTTATTTCTATTCCCACCAAAGAAGACAAAAGGATCAGGTACCAAGAGGTACAGGAACAAGTCAGGGAAAAATCAAATATAGATAGTGTTCTCAAGGGGCCTGAACTTACACCAAGAACAAAATCACAGCCAAGAGTGGTGGCAGCCCTGATAACTCCAGCTACTTGAGAGGCTGAGGCAGGAGGGCTGCAAGTTCAAAGCCAGCCTGGGCAATTCAGTGAGACTCTGCCTTAAAATTTTAAACCAAGGGCTGGGGATATAAGCTCAGTGGTATAGCACCCTTGGGTTAATCTCCAGCACAAAAGGAATAAAAGGAGGAAAGAAGGGGGAAGAAAACATACTGAATCCCCACAAACTCCCTCCTTGGGCATGTTAAAAATTTATTGTGAAATGTGTTATAAAAACAATTTCACCATTTTTTAACCTCCTCTGAAAGCCACCTCTACTTTGTTAGAGAGACAGCAGGGAAAGAAATGTGATTATTTTTAAATGCCTCTACCTGATGTGGCTATTATGAAGATCAGAAGACAGTTTTCGGGGCTCAGTTGAATTTCTGTGGTAATATATGTTCTCAAGGATTCATCTGATTCATATGGAGAAAACAAGGCACCAGCACTGCCCTCACCAAAGGCATGAAATCCCCCAGAGGCATTAACATGTAGGCCAATCACATGACCATAGTCTCACGTCTATACCCTATCTCGAAATAATACATATATACAATTCCTCTTGAAGCAGAAGGATTTTGAGTCCCAGTCCAGCCTAGGTGACTGGTGAGACCCTGCCTCAAAACTAAAGAGGGAGGGAGAGGGAGAAAGGAGGGAGGAGGGAGGGAGAAGGGAGAAGGGAGAGGGGAGGGGAGGGGACAAGGAGAGCTGGGATGTAGGTCAGTGTGGAGGTCCTGGGTTCAACCCTAGCACCATGAAAATAAATACATATATAATATCATGTCATATAGTAGGTTTCAATAAATTATAAATCAATGAACCATATTAATAACTACATAAATGTTATATGATATTAACTGTATAAATATTGTCTGTGTGGGGGAAAAATAGTTCTTATGGAAATATTTGTTTTAAAAATAAGCATAAGTGTTATTTGTCCGTAAACCCAACTTCAGCATTAACTTCCAAAAATTCTTAAACTGGATCCTATTTAAGGGATAGAGACAGCACCTTTCAAATGGTATAAGAGAACTGGGTCAGGAAGATAGCTCAGTGGCATAAGTGCCTGCCGCACAAATACAAGGTCCTGAGTTCAATCCCAGATACCAAAATGAATGAATGAATGAATGAATGAATGAATGAATGAATGAGTACAAGAAGATTTTGCTGGCAAGAGGCTGTTCCACAGTGTAAAACCAAGTGAAATTCATTAGCAAAGAAAAGAAAGCACTCTTCAAAGGCTCAGCAGTGAAAATATTCCCCAAAACTAAGCATCCTTGCTGTCACACTTCACCTCCATGGTAGGAAATGAAGACCCTCCATGAGATGGGCAGAGGACAGGCTACAGGCTACAGGCATGTGGGACATATGGGACGTACCCTGCCTCAATACTCTGGTGTTAGCTACAGTTAGCAATTGTGACTATTTCATGCAAATAATAAAACTTGTATGTTTGCTCTCAAGATTACACATTTTAAAAAGCTGGTTGTTCGTTTGTTTTTGCAGAACTGGGGATTGAACTCAGGACCCTGCACTTGCCAGGCAGGCACTTGTGCCCCTGAGCTATCTCTCTGGTGCCAAAGCTGGGGTTTAATAATCCACAGAATATTAACAACTCAATGGCAAGATGAGATGGCTCAATTGTCAAATCAGTTGGGTTTTTCTTTTGTGTAGGTCTGTGCCATTTTATAAACCATAAGCGAGGGAAAGTATCATCACATTTTTCACTTGCTATTGTTTCTGCTCTTAATTTCTTAAGTAATAAGCAGCAAAACGAAACCAAGGACCATATAAATCTAGCCAGCCAGAACGCATGCTGTATGAAATCTCAAAGGAACATAAATCGCAGCACATTCCTGAGAAACCAAAAAGCTTTCTTCAACTACAGCAGTTTTATTTCATAGGGTTTTGGATTGCTGTATATATTCTGAAATACGATTTGTACATAGAAGATAGAGGAGCTAGCTTACACTGTCCCCATGCAGTAGAGCCTGGCAGTAGAGGGGTGCAACCACACTAGTGGGGGGTTGAGGGGTGGGCCCTTGGCCTGGTGCTGCAGAGGCAAGCGCCTGACGGATTGAAGACAGATGACCCGAGGTCTCTTGCTCCTTCATCTCATTTAGGCAGTGTTACCAAGAAGGCTGACGTGCCCACTGTTCTCCATGTCTAACACATAGTTTGCACCCTCAAGCCTCAGTAAACAGCACTGACTCATGTGTGTGTGTGAGCATGCGTGCGAGTCTGGATTTTGAAACATCGGAGACTCCTGCTTGAACGGCCTAACACACTGCACTGCCACAGTCACCGCGCAGTGGGTACACCCTAAGTGAGTGTTGCACGTCCTGACAGTCCTCATGTCTAAGGATGCAGGAGGGACAGACACTGTCTTTCAGAAGACAGAGAGGAGGGGACCATACCAGCAGCTAGCCTTGCCACTGGCTCTATGACTACAATGGATTGGGCAGGCTTTGGAGAAGAGATTCTGTGCTAAGAGAAGGTTCCAAGCCGGTGTGTCCAACTTTCCGGCTTGCCTGGACTCCACAGAGTGAAGAGAAGTTATTATAAATTATGTAACAGAGCATACACAAGCAACTACACTTCCTTTATTTTGTTGTATTTTACTATAACATTAAAATTAAATAACACAATAAGCCCAAGGGGCATGAGCTGGACATATCAGAGACTTTGGGGGAAAGAAATAGGGTCCTTAATTTTTTCTTTCCTATAGCAAATTCTCCCACAGGGTACTGGGATGAAGATTCATATTCTAAGGTCAGAGAAAAATAGATACAGGGGAAGTAATAAAAATCCTCAGAGGTCCCAAGCCTCAGCCACCTTTACAATTGTTAATTAATTGTTCAGTTAATTAAGACAAGTGCTTCCTGATGTCAGCACCATGTCCCCACCCCTGGGGAAGAAGGGCAGTGACTATCACCACAGAGTTGTATAAACATAGTGAATTGTTAAAGGTAATTTAAAAGAAAATAACGATTTTTTAAAAACCAAGAGAGCCATCACTACCACATGAGAAGCTGCCAGGAGGGGAACATACCTCTGAGTTTGTACATCTCTCCGCTAGCAGAATATACAACCAGCATGTGGGGAGCTTCATCACTCAGGGACACTATGGCTCCAGAAAGAGACAGGGCTCCTCGAGGCTTCTGGTGTTTGCTTTGCTCATTCACAAAATACTGCAGGATGCCAGCCTCAAAATCCAGTACAAAGTACCTGCACAGAGAAAGCACGACATTTATCCTCAAGTTGATAGCAACGATCCAGATTCATGAGCAGGAGCCTGAAAGTTCTTCCCATGGCCTCACAAAAGTCAGCCCAGGTAAAGAGCACACACTGGATTCTTCAGTCAGAACAGATCTTCTAATAGGCTATGGCTCTAAGATCAGGAGCAATCAGGACTCGGTACAATGCCTACCACCTAAACATCACAATGGCAGGGGACTAAGAGATGCCTTGCCACACAGCCTCTGCTAGAATGGTCCTCCTAGTGTCATCAGAACAGCCAGGACTTGGCAGGCCTGGTAAGAGGCTTTCCCACCCAGGTAGCAGCAACAGTGCGGCCCCCAGATTCCTACCAGTGGCATAAGTACTATGAGGAGTCCCAGCACCTGGCATCATCCGCCAGGAACCTGCAGGCGCTTCCACAGTCACTTGGACACTGTTGGGCAAGCTGTTCCACATAACCACTTGCACAAAGGACATCCAAGGTCAGAGAAGAGTTGCAGATTGCCTAAGGCACACAACAAGGCTTTGTAGCCAAATGTTCAGCCTATTTATACTCTCTCAAGCTATCACCATGAAGTGTTCTACAAAATTCCTCTTTTCCAGCAAGATGGAAAAATCTTTGACTGAGATGCAAATTCTTCAAGTCACCTAGACCAGTATAGTCCTTGCTAGCTTTTCTACTTCTCACCTTGTGTCCCACCCACCTGCCTTTCCTCACCTCCTTCCTATGCACCAGCCTGCCTTTGACCACAGTATCTTTGCATGTGCTGCTCCTCCCGAATGGAGCAGGGACTCAAAGTGTAGCCCACAATTCAGATGGTCCACATCAACTGATGCGGATCCACAACAGCCTATATTTGGCTTTGTTTCATATCCAACTGCACAATGGGTTGGTCTTCTATCACTGGAAAGTTCAGATGTCAAACACCCGGCATACAGAAGCTGTAACTAATGAAACAATCGCAATGCAGTTGGGAAGAAGTCTTTCACCACAGGCAGGTGGAGAAACAGCTGTATCAGCCTATGCTAGGGATTCCACTTCTTGCTTGTTAGCAGCCCCAAGCAGATCTAACATTTCTCCTCACAGCACCTCATAATTCTCCTTTGTGACACTGGCCACAGAGGAAGTCTCTATTCGTGTGTCTGACAGTCCGTGTCTAGCTTCCCTACCGCACCCTACATTCTGGGGAGGTGGACCCCATGTTCTCTCAGTACTGACAAGGTATTCAACACTTCATTAGCTATTCACTTGCCAAAGAAATGCATGAAGGAAGATGACTGAGCCCCATAGTTCCTCACCCATGCCTGGGGCTGCCTGGATCACACACTGGCCTCACCAGTGCTGCAGGGTATTTCACACCTTTGAGAAACACATGTAATGCTGAACACAGCCAGACGCTGCCCACACCACTAATGTGGGTCACTTCCATGGACTCAGGACAAGATGTACCACACTCCTTCAGTGACAGTCTGTGAAAACAATTTCAGCAGTGCTATGGCAAAGTCTCAGCAAGGGCTCACGCCAGGTGCAGCTCAGTGGTGGCGCATGCGCCTCACAGGCATGAGGCCCTGGGCTTAATGTGCAGCATGCTGACAGGCCCGCACACAATGTAGAACAGAAAGCAACAATGTCTCGGGATTTCAAGATTTTCGAAGCTGTGCAGTGCCCATAGGTATACAAATTCCATTCCTTCAACTGATATTTTCATTAAATATTGAGTAGTTAGGGCATAGATAGATATGTATAAAGTTTGTAATGGAAATGTGAGGTACTGACTTTGACCAAGAAGCGCCACCAATGGTCTGTAAATGTCCCACCTAATTTACTCTGCCTAGAAACTAGCGGACAAGTATTATGCCCATTGTACAGATAACCTGAGGTGCAAAGAAACTCGAAACCCAAGCCCTGCTCCTGGGCATCTACTGTGCGGGCTTCAGCAACTGCAACAGTCACACACGCTAATCTCACTCAGGTCTGCCCTGCCTCCTTCTCCATGCTCCTCTCCGGTACCTACCTAGGTAGCCGATTTCCCGAACCTCTCTGCTTCAGAAGAGCCCACAAGGCTGCAGCCCTTGTCCCTGGCAACAAGTTCCCCCTCCCCACTCCCCTCTTCTTTCTCGGGGAGCCAGGCAAAGCCAGCTCATCAGCAGATGACTATGGCATCTCAATCGTGCACAGCGTCCATCTCCTATAAAGTCTTCCACTGTGGGTTACTTTTAATATTCTAGATAGCCTGACAAAGACTATTGTACTCGTCTCCTTCCCTCCTCACTCCCAAGTCACTACAGTAAACCTCTGGCTCTCACTAATATGGTAATTCAGGACATAAAATTGTATTACCACCAGAACTAACCCAGCAGTAGCAGAGACTACAGCTGCTAAGAGATTGGGCCAAGGGGCTGGGGATTAGCTCAGCAGTAGAATGCTTGCCTAGAGAGCTGGAAGACCTGGGTTTGGTCCTCTGTACCAAAAAACAAAAAATAAACCTCAACTAAAAAACAGAGTGAGTGCGAGAGGGAATGAGCCAACAGAATGTGAATCCAGGTAATGCAGGAATGGCCATAAACTAACTCGCTCTGTCTGTCTGTCTGTCTGGGAGCAGGACATTAGGCACCAGCAAACCCACAAGAGACAGTGACCCGGTCTCTGAATCACCTGGCAGATAATCGCCTGCTAGAGCCATCAGACCCGACGGCCACATGGGTGGACAGGTCCTTGAGATGGATACCTGGCACAGCACCTAGTGTACACAGCATTCTTTTTCTCTTTTCCCATCCTTCTACCTGAAATTTCTACCTAGTCTCTTAGGTGGCACAAAAATCAAACTCCTCAACGAAAGGCCAATAAGGGAAATTTCTAGGCTGCCGCGGTCATAGTCTTGCCTTCTCTTAGGAAGCAATGTTCAAGGTGACCTTGGCTTCACTTCCTTGGGCCTGCAGCTGTGCAGACGCAGCTGGTGCAGCCAAAACACTAACCTGCACCCCCACTGAGGAGCATGCTGCTCTTACTCCCACCAGGAGAGGTGCAAAAGGAAGCGGGTTACATTTTCAAGGGAAAGGTAGACGCACCTTGCCCTCCACTTCCTCCATGTCTCCATCTGCTCTGTCACTGAGCACAGTCGAGGAAAGGCAGACACTAACTTCTCTCTGCTTACTGCCTCCACGCCTCCCTCAGAGCATCCAGGATGCAAATAGCACAGTGGCCAAGGACATAATTCAGAAGCCTTCATGAAGAAATGAATCAACAGCTGTTTTGTTTCTTCAATAAGGATGGCAAAATAACCATCTGATGTCACATCAGGGAGGATACAGGGACATAGCAATGACATCTTACATCACATATTTTAAATTGTTGCCTTAATTCTAACCTCTTGCCTCAGATTGAAGACAAAAATTTTCTACTACTTCCTAAAATAGTTTAAATGCAAATTCACAAGTTGGAGTCCTGCGTAATAAAGAAGGTCACCAATAATTCTCTTCTTTTCTAAAGGTAGTTAAATTTTGTCATATTAGGAGAGAACCAGGGGATACTAATTAACAACTGCACCCCAGTAAATAAAAAGTCCTTTCAGCACCATCTTTGAAAGGTAGGTTGGCTCCAGGCAGCTCCAGTCACATGCAGGTAAAAGCTGTCTGTGTGACATTAAAGAGAGCGATTCTGGTTGCCCACCTTCCCTGGAAGGGAAGAAAATTTAATATGGCTCACCACAGGGTCATGGCTCTGTCAGGCACTGCTGTCCAAAGCCTGCGGCTCTATCTGGAAGGAACACCTTTCCTTCTAAGCAGGAACGTTAAGCATATTTCTGGATTAGGCTTCATCTAGCCAACTGAAATTGCTAGATTAAAAAATCCCAAAATATTCTTAAAGGTTTTCCCTTGTAGAGCAAGCAGTGACATAAACCTAACTCCTAAGGTTCTTTTTTAAACTCACTTTTTAGTGAGTATAACTGACAAATAAAATCATATATATTTAAGGCATACCACATCATGTTTTGAAATACATATACACTGTAAAGTGATTCCTGTAATCAAGGTAATTAACATATCTATCACCTTACATACTTACAGTAATTCTTAATTTCTTCCACTTGGAAATATTTTATAATAGCTCAAATCAAAAGAACTATTTAAAAAAGAAAAATGTGCTCGTCATCTCCTTCCCACAGAGATTACAACAATTCAATGAATATCATTTTAGACAATTTCTTGATAGCTTTATGCATAAATACACTTTTTAAAATAAAATTGGCCGTGCTATACGTACTATTTTATGACCCGTGACTTCAGAGTGGACACTTTACACCTCAAATCCATAACATCAAGATCTCCTAACTATATAATTAATAACTTTCTCCATTCTCATTACCTTCCTTTACTTCCTCCGTATTTTCTTCCATTTGTCTCCTAAGTCTCCCTCCTCCTCTCGTGCCATCTCCTTTTGGATCCTACATATTAGAGGAGACACGCAATAACTGTCTTTCTCAGCCAGCTTATCTCGCTTCACAGGATGACCACCACCCCACCCACTTTCCTATAGATGATACAACTCCATTTTTCCTCACTACTAACGCCTCACTGTGGACAAGCACATTACGCTTTCTTTAGCCACTCATCTACCGATGAGCACCTAGGCTGGTTCCCTAACTGGGCTATTTATGGCACTCCAGTCCCTGTGCTTGCCTAGGCAGGTGCTTAGTCCACTGAGCTACCTTGCCAGGGATAAACTGTTTCTTAAGGCTCAATCTAGCTACTTTCTGCTTCTTAATCAGGGAGTTTATTTGTGTATAAGTGTGCGTGTATGTGTGTGTGTGTGTGTGTGTGTGTGTGTGCGTATTCCAGACTCTCCACCTAGGCTTCAGGTCCTTGTGCTTGAGGTTAGGAAGAAAGCTCTCTAAATTTTTCAGAAACCCCTTAACACATCCACAGTGGGGCAGCACATGCGAGACCATCCTGGTTGCCTGGCAGCACCAGTTGCAGAAGTTGTAGAATCATGCATGGGAGAATCATGCCCATGTCCCTGATGGTTCAATCCAGCAGGAACATGTTAATGTACAAAAGCCATGAAAAATGAGAACCAAGGTGAAGCTTTGCAATAGCATCCATCACTCCCCTGATCTGCCAAGCTCCCCCCACCACACAACA
>PVKN010011705.1:0-21398 GCA_004027915.1 Capromys pilorides
TTAAGAAATATACCTTTAGCTTTTCAGGGTGAACTATAGAGAACTTATATTATCCAGATAAGTCAGAAGCATTTTTGTTGTAGTAAAATTGACTGGGTAGCTGGGTAGCTACATAACTAAAGAGTAGAATCAATCATGTTTTAGAACTGTTTAAATGCATTTAATTTAATACTGTTCTCTTTCTTTTCTTTCCCTCATATTTTATCCAGAATAAGAGATCTTTCTTGAGTAGTGGAGTAGGACCTGGAGGAAATATATTTAGAAAAGAATTTTAAATTTAAAAAGATTTAAGTAGAATTTAGGTAGATATAATTAACAGGTTTTCCAGAGTCTGTTTTTATAATATTGTCTTTATTATTCATTTTATGATGCATTCTTATTTTCTTAAAGATCGTTTTTAGTTTCTTCTAAAGAATGTCTATGTGATAAATAAATTATTTTATGAGTTGTACAGAAATACAGCCAAAAATAACCCATGATATAATAACCTATGATATGCATTTACTTTTGGCATTTCTTAGGAATGTACCAATGTTTGCTGTGATGCTAAGACATGTAAAACCAAAGCAGGTTTTCAATGTGCATCAGGAGGATGCTGTGAAAAATGCCAAGTAAGATTAATTCATTCTATTTTATAATAATAATCACTTTTACACTAATATTCCAGTGACTGTGTTAGATGACATAGGCAAAGTCATTTTTTTTATAAAATAATGACACTTAAAGCTTTACTGAGTGGGTTCTTTGCATAGGACAACTATTTAATCTCTCAAGAATTAGCACATTTTACTTTCATGGGGACAGGAGGCTCAGAGTATAATACATGCAAAATAACTTGGGTACCATTGGTGAATACCTGGGATGGCCCTGGAGCACATCATGCCAAGTTCAATAAGCCAGGCACAGAAAGACAAATGCTGCATGATCTCGTGTATGTGTGGACTCCAAAAGTGTCGTACACGTAGATAGACACAGAGAGTAAAAGAGTGCTTAGCTGGCGTAAAGAGATGTCAGTCAAAGGGCCCAAAATTGTAATTATAGTCTCAGAAAAACATTGGAGAGCTAACGAACAGCATGTTGGTAGTGATGAGACTGTAGAATATGCCAACAATTTGTCTTCTACAAATATTTTGGCTCACAGATTGAGAGGCTGAGTTCATGCTCCACTGGGTCTAAGGCAGAGCTGTCATGGTCAGAGGGCCTGCCGCAGAAAAGCTGGGCCATCTGTGGTGTGTGAGATGCACAGCACACAAGGGTGTTTGAAAGAAGGTCCCAGGTCCAGGTCTGTTCCTCAAGGTCAAGACCCTAGGGCCTGTCCAGACACAAAACAGGGTTGTATTTTACTGAGCTGCTATAGACCAACTAGGTTGACAGTCAAAATTAACGATCACATTATGTCAAGATGTATGTTAAATGGCTTACCTACAGTGATCATTTCACTTTGTATATATGCATCAAGACATCATGCTTTATATCTTCAATATACACAATGGAGTTTTTCAAAACAGACAACACTATGTCTAGTGGGCACATCTGCTTACACACCCAGGGAAAGACTTGTTTCTTCAGGTTTGCATGGATAGCAGAATTAACTTTTACTGAAGTTTCTTTGAACAAATAGAAGCAAGATTTGCAGTAACAGATTGCAACAAAGTTCATATATCAAGTGAATATTTAGTAACCGGCCAAATAGTAGATTAAAGTGCCTGCATGCAGGCCCAGGGGCCAGGGGTTCGATTCCTGGGCTTGCGATGCAGGCTCCGACCCCCGGGCTCACTGAGATGGCAATTGAGACTGCGTGTGGTGGCACATGTGCCTGTAATCCCAGCTCTCGGGAGACTGTAAGCACCTGGATCACTACGAATCTGATCTAGTAGTGAGACCCTGAACACCCTATAAACCCTTCCCTAAAATACAAGAAAAAAAAAAAAAGTATTTTATTACTTTTCCTTAATGATGAAGCATTCCACTAGAAGGAGTAAATTGAAAAAGAAATATCTGAGCACATAATCAAAGCAATTAAGATTCAGAAATACCAATTGATATCCTAGTAAACCCAAGGCCATTTTGCTAATCTGGGGCTTGCAAAACTGTTTTCGTTAGTACACAAGATCTATGACACCACTGGAATGATGAAGCTGTCGATGTAAATCTTAAAAATGTTGACAAGGACTCTATCAATAAAGGGAGAGAAATAATTTCCTTCCCCACGTCTGCGATTTGTCTTAGTTTTCTTCTGAAGTTTTTTACACTAGGTTTCTTCATGTGCATAATACATAATCAAAATGTCGATTGCCTGAAGACTTCATGTGATAGCCAACATTAACAGAAGTGATATGACAGAAGACAGCCTTGAGGCATACAGTGCAAAAGCTTATGCTTCAAACATTCATATCCAGAAAGGTCAAAGGGAAAAGATTACATGGAACAATATGAAGTATTTGGATAAGGGGAGCAGGGATAAAAACTTTTTTTCTGTTCTTCTGCAGTTGAAAAAGGCTGGAGTGGTATGCAGATCAGCAAACCATGAGTGTGACCTGCCAGAAATGTGTGACGGGAAATCTAGTCGATGCCCTGATGACAGATTCAGAGTCAATGGCTTCCCTTGTCAGAATGGGCAGGGCTACTGCTTTAAGGGGCAATGCCCCATGCTGGAAGAGCAGTGCACGGACATGTGGGGTCCAGGTAGGGATGCACGCTCCTCTTATTGTACATGCAGAGAGCAATAATTCAGGTGACAGTGTTTAGTTATGGCCAGAGGACCGTTCTGCACAGCCCTCTCAGAAACTGTGTCACAATGCAAAATTCTGTGTGAGTGCACTTTAAGATGAAAAAATTTCAGTGGTTAAATTTAGCTATCAGAGATGAGAGTAGATCTGATAAATTTTAATTTCAGATTAGCAACAACCTTCTGTTTTAAGATCAGTACATCCCCAGAAGCACTTGGGATATAATACAACATATTTGTTTATTTAAAATGCAACTTAAAAAGGATATATTATGGATCGTCAACCCTAAGATTCCCTTCAGACCAATATAACCTTTGCAATCTGCAGATGAGTGTGTGTGTGTGTATGAGTAATGCAGTGTGTGCTCACAATCATCTATCGGCATGCTGAAGGATGCCCAGCAGCAATGGGAGGGCGAGAAGAGGAGAAGGATCTAGAGAATGCAAAAGAGTAATGAGAATATGTGATCACCCTTCAGTGGCCATGGTCTGCATCTTACAGAACTTTCTCTCAGATTCAAAGATATGAAAGTTTTTAAAAAGTATAATTTAAAGATCTCTAGGGCCGACCAAATAGCTCAGCAGATTAAAGTGCCCGCATACAGGCTCAGGGGCCAGGGATTCTATCTCTGAGCCTGCTGTACCGGTCCTGCCTTCTGGCTGCACTGAAAAGGTAACTGAGACTGGGTGTGGTCTCACACGCTTGTAATCCCAGCTCTTGGGGAGGCTGTAAACAGGCAGATCACCTTGAGTCCGATCTGGTGGTGAGACCCTGAACACCCTGTAGACCCTTTCCTAAAATACAAAAAAAAAAAAAAAAAAAAAAAAAAAAAAAAAAAAAAAAAAAAAAAAAAATCCAAAAACGTTAACCCAAAATTAAATTTCTGTTGAATAACTTAATTAGAAAAGCAGTTTTAGATGACATATGTGAGATTGCTTATTTGTAATATCCAAAGAAAACTGAACTTTCAGAACTAGAGAGTACATAGGTGGTTACCAGGAACTGGGGCAAGTCGGACAGTAGCGATTATGAAATTCCAGGGAAAATGAAAGACAGTTAGCAAAACAAATACTTGAAGCTCCTGAATATTGTGTGCTGTGTCCAAATACTTAATTGCTGTAACCTTTCCTATCACACTTTCAATTCCTGCTTAAATAGCATAGGGAATATTTATTAAAGAAGGCAAAATTGCAAATTTCTAAATATAATTGAGAAGGATTATTACATTACTCCTGAAAACACATATAGATCAAAATGGGGAATGAAATTGTAAAATCCCTGACACACAAACCACTCAGAAAGGGAGAAACATGGAGATCTTACAAAGATCTTTAAATAAACCCCTCTGTCTTCAGCAAGAGGAGGCTAAGACAATTTAAAGAGAAAAACTCAAACACCTTGTGTGTTGATGTGTTAAAATCTGGCTGAAGTCCTGCTTACACTTCCTGGAGATGGTTTTACTAAATTAAATGTGGAAGAAAAATTGTTTTTCTTGGATAACACTCTTATGCTTTCTTGTCTAACCTCTTTATATGACAAAAGCCTGGGGAAAGAAACATTTTAGCCCAAAAGTGAAGTTGATAGTTTGAGGTGCAGACAGGTACAGGCAGCTCCGCACAAAGTACCTGTCTATAACTTGTCTGATTTATGAGATCACTGTCTGTCTGCACTACAACACTATCAACTTCCTAGAGCAAGGCCCCAGTGCCGCCACCTCTTAGCACAATATCTGACTTTAGAAAATGTCCAAAATTATGTGTTGACCTAATGCTGAATGCACTCATCTTATGTTGGAAAAAGCTTCAAAATCATACATATAAAGGCAGCCACTACAAAATACCAGGAAACTAGATCTGTTAAAAAATTCCACATTTTACAATTCATAAAAGATCACATTTATTTTAAGTGGGTCTGAAATGTTTTTGCATATATAAATTTGTGTAATAAGAGTTAGTTTTTGAACACTGAATCATTTCTACAAATCAGTTGGAACTCCAACTACTGAAAATGTGATAAAACACAGACAATTCTTTTTTTTTAATGTATTTAGTACAGGGTCCACAGGGTCTCACTAGGCAGATCGGACTCAGTGCTCCACCTGTGTTCAGTCTCCCAAGTGCTAGGATTATAGTGGTATGCCACACGTCCAGTCTCAATCGTAGTCTCAGCACACCCCAGGGGTGGGGTTGTCACAGCAGGCCAGGGGGAATAAGCAACGAGCCCCCTGGTCCCTGTGTTTGCCTGAACAGGTGCATTCATCCACTGAGCTCTCAGATTGGCCCTAGACAATTCCTTATAATGAAGAAATACAAATGAGCAATAAAAATTAAAATCATTTTTACACTGCTAACCTAGTAGCAGTGTAATAAATATGAACAAAAGTAGTCTTCCATATTTGCAAGTTTTCAAAATTTTTCTAGTTCTTTTTACTTTTAAAAGAGAGTACAAAATAGTATTAAAACACAAAATATTCCAAGTGGTACAGACTTTCACTTAACAAAGTATGATTTAACTGTCTTTACTGTAGTTACAGTGTTGTCTCTGATTTTGCCAAGCTTTGCTCCAAGTGTTACAGTTAGGTTTTCACACAGATGTGACCATGCAGTTTCATACCTTGTGGATAAAATCATGGATTAATACAATCTTCACAGACAACATTAGATTTATCATCTCTGTCTGCGATTTAGTATGATCTTGAGGTTCCTCCATCATAAAGTGAGATGGACAGAAGAGTGGCTAAAATTTGTGAACTGCACACCAGGCAGCATTCTCAGTGGTTCCCATGTGCTAGTTCATGCAATTCTCACAGCAGCTGCATGAGAGAGGAGCCATGGTACAGAACCCTCACTTGACAAATGAACTGTAGGCCCAGCAACACAGACGGCTGCCCAGCTTCACAGAGTTGCTCTGTCTGGCCTAAAGCCTGTGCACATAACAGCTATGATTTGGACCCATCTGATAATGTGAGGAGGAATCATAAGTGATGTTTATCATTGTTCACAGCACATAGTGGGAGTTAAAAATATGGGACAGCTGTGCTTATCGACAGGATAGAATCTGAATAGCAATCATGTTTGCACATGTTTAGATCAGCATGATGTAAGAGTAGAAGACTTAGGAGACCATTTCAAATTCCAGCCACTTCTAATGGTGAGTTAGTAAATGTTGTATTAGTGAGAATATTCAAGATAATTATGTCAAAATAGTACAGGCTGAACATCTCTGATTAGAAAATCTGAAATACAAAAGTCTTCTAGATTTAAAATTATTTTGAGCACCAATGCAATTCACAAGTGAAAACTGCCACAGCTAACCTCATGTGTGGCGTTCAAGCCAAAACTCAGGAACACTTCAAGTCCTGAATAAAATTATCTTCAGGCTATGTGTATAAGATATATTAGAAACATAAATTAATTTCTTATTATACACCTAAAATTTCATGTTTAGGTGTATAATATACTCCTAAAATATCTCATTATGTAGATGCAAATATTCTAAAATGTAGCTGTTCCCAGGGATTTTGTGCACGGGATGCTCAGGCTGTGCTTACTATGCTAACCCTTTACAACATTCACTTGTCACCTCTGCCATTTTCAACCATGCCTCTACAATTCTCCCGTGGTCCAGGAACCAAGGTTGCCAATAAGTCATGTTACAATAAGAATGAAGGTGGCTCCAAGTATGGATACTGTCGCATGGTGAATGGCACCCACATTCCCTGCAAAACAAAGTAAGTGGCGTTGCTATTTGAATCTTCTTGCTCCACAGATGAAGGCAGTGACACAGTTCCAGCCCTATTTATTCCAGCTGAAGGGAAAGTAAGTTCAGGCAGTGTTCATTTGACTCACATTCACTGAGTGACTATAGTGCGTACCGTCATTTGGATGAGATTCTGCATCTGAAAACACAATGAGAGATCTGCAGATGAATTGAGTAGACTCATGAAGTACAATGGGCACTTGGGGCAGGGGGTCACAAGCAACACTGAGTGGGGCCCTGGGGAAATTTGTCCATGCATTGGCCAGTGTACCCTATAGTGTTTTTCATCATGTGTTTAAGGATAGAAATATTCATCTACCACAAGAAATAATTAATGAAGGCAAGTGCAGTTTTAAATAAATTTGATAGAATTACATGAAGAAAATGAGCAGTTAGAGAAAAGATTGGCAGCTCACAGGACGTGTTTGCTGTAGTGTTATATTGATATCCTAGAAAAATTATACAGTGAACTTGAGATTTTTTTCTTCTGTTTTTAAAGTTCCTAATGTTAAAATGAAATTAAAAATTCAAGTGATAACAAACTAAATTTTTGTGTCTGCTTCAAATTTTGTATACACAAAGCAATGTAAAAAGTAGGTTGGACAAGATTAGCATTTCCTAAAGTTTGCTATTGAACACGAATGTTGCTGGAAAAAAGTATCACTAAAAAAAACCTTAGTGTGAATGTGGAGTCATCCCTTGGAAAGAAATCTGGGATGAATAGCAAAATCCTCTTGGGTGATTTCTCCATTATAGAAACTCAGGGCAGATTGGGAAGGAGGAGGAAGTTAGGTAAACCTGCCCATGTTGGTGGTGGGTGGCCAGAGAACAGGGTGGTTTCATTTTCACCTGCAGCCTGTGCACATGCTGGTGTCCTGTACAACCCTTTGTATGAACAATGGATAATTTCTGTAACACTACACCCAGGTGACTCATTCACCCTGCATGCTGGGCCCCTCATCAGGTCTTATCAGTCATTTCTATAATGAAAATCAGCCTGAAGGGTTCAGCAGCCAGGGCTCTTATTTATGGCTTTATTTAAGAGATGCAAGAAAAACACCTTCTCAAGTTTAGAGAGGATCCACAGCTTCTTCCATTTCTCATTCAAACTTTTTTTAAAAGAGAATATAAAATGGTAAAAAAAAAAAAAATAGAAACCTTACAGAATTTCAGTAAACAAAATGATAGGAATTCAGCAGTCACTAAAATCAGCAGAAAAATCTGATTCCTTCTGTTTTTGTCGCTTTCTTGCACATGGACAAAATATCGACACCTAGAACTTACAGGAGGGAGGCATCATTCATGCTCACAGCTTTTAGTGGTTTCCATACACAGTCAGCTATCTCCAGGGCAGAAACAGAATGATAGAGGCACCTGGCAGAGGACAACAGCTCAGATCATGGCAGCCAGAAAGCAATGACAGAAGGGCGGAGCCAGGGACAGAGGCGCATACTTCCTGTCACAGCACCAGTGACCCGGCTCTTCCATCCAGACCCCAACTCCTAACAATGTATTTATTTACCTTTGAGTGTGTCTATGGATTAATCCACTGGTGGTTATAGTACCTACCTTGTAAGCTAGTCTCCTTCTATACTTCCCACCTCTGAACACTTGAGGCCTTTGAGTGTTCTAGATTAAACCATAGCATCGTCGCTTTCCAAGCACTTTTCTACAGCCTGTCTCAGAGTTATTCATCAAGCCATTGAATTCAGTTGCATTGCATTTGACTTTGTGCATATTTTTTGGCTGTAGATGATGGGGTCTACTGAGTTTGGAGCAGTTTAATCTACAACTATAGGGGGTCAGTTTTGGTAATCAGAGTCAATGAGTTGGGATGTCAAAGGAGGCCCAGCTTTGTACAGACCAAACTGTTGTTGAGAGTTAAGGTTTCTTGTGTTAGAATTATTCTGCTGAAAGGCATAAAAATATGCAACTTTCTTTCTAAGATTATCCTGTGATATCTAAAATTTAGTCTTCATGTATATGCTGGTCCCTAATGCACATGAGCAAAAGCTTGTCTTGAAGTGTGATAGCTTCTTCAGCTCCAGCTATTCCCGAAGAGAAGAAAATACTGAGGAAGAGGCCATGCCGCTTAATTTACGGCTTCCTTCCAGAGCTTGAGCTCAAGGTTCTTCTTTCCCATTAATCAGAATTCAGGAAAATTGAAAAACTTACTGGACAGAACTTGGAAAATGTCTTTCTCTGAGCAATAATATAATTTGCTGATATATTGCAGGGCACTGCCATTGAGGGATCAGACAAAAGTGGGTATAAAGTAAAATGAACATCTCTGCTATAGAAAAACTATTATGCATTATATATTGATAACCCTGGAGCTGACTTGCATTTGTATAAATCTTCAGTGAATTCTGTCTTTTTTCCTCAGAGATGTCATGTGTGGGAAGTTGTTCTGTCAAGGAGGATCAGGTGATTTGCATTGGAAAGGATTTACAATATCTTTCCTGACATGTAAACTATTTGATCCTGAAGACAAAAGTCAAAGGGTGGACATGGTGGCCGATGGAACCAAATGTGGGCATAACAAGGTGAGTTAAAACTATGGCTTTCACTCCAAATGAGAGTTTTTATTTGGCTTTTGTTCTGTTATTTTACTTTTCAGCTATTCACTTGTTGCTTTGTTTACCAGTTAGTGGTTGATCATACATTGACACAACAGGTGGGGATTTGCATAGGGAAATTGTGAAAAATTTAACACATGAAAATGGTAGAGAGCCTCCTAAATGCCAAGAACAAGTACTGTCATTAACATTTTCAAATATTATGTTTTGAACAGAAATAATGATTCTTATAGATATGATTTCAAGAAAGTATGATACATAGATGTTTTATTTTGTTAGACTGCCAAAACTTACTAGAAATGATATATTCAGCTTCAATTAATGAGTTTGTACATTCATAAAAAAGAAATAACCCATGGTCTCAGACATCGGTACTACCTCTGTCAGAGATCGCACATGAGCTTTGACAATGAGACTCAACTCCTATAGGAGATTAAAATTACATTATTGATTGCACTCAGATAACTATATGACTTAAAATCTACCCTGATTTTCTGTACAAGCCACTCCTGAAATATCATCTTATTTACATAACTTTCCTTTGCTATTTAAAAGTAAATTCTTTCACAAATGGTTCTAAAATTATCTTTATGGTTCCATGTTTGTATTGCCCGTAACAAATTTTTGGAAGTCATTTTACAAATGGTAATGGAATTGGCATGATCCTTGAGGCTGAATGCCAAGAATATAAATTTAGAAAACTTTTAAATTCTGCTGATCTGAAGTTAAAATTTTAAGGTAAAATGCTAAGAAGTACTCACAGTCTTTATCTTTCCTCCTTCCCATCTTTTCTGAAATATGCACCATCTCCCAGGGCAAAAGTGTCATAAAATAGAAGAAGTCTTCACTGGGAACTTCTGGTGTAGGGATCCGTAGTTCTTACTGCAAATGGTTCAACCCCAGGGAGACATGGCGGTAGGAAAACAAGACAAATGGCTGGGCTAGGTGGTCGTCAGTCTGCCTGATGAGCAAGCCTAACTCGATTCACACAAAAACGTTCTTTTATTTATACTTTTGCAAAGTCTGCACCACATGATACAAGGTAGCTTAGAGACTAACAGCTGGCCTAAAGAAGACAGAATGTTTTTCTCAGCACTGAGGCAGCCCATTGGCTTCAGGCAAGAAGGCCCAGTCCCACCTACACACACTTGATCAATTTCCTGGTTTCCTTGGATCTCAACATTCCGGTTCTCACATACTAACATCTTTCTGGCGTCCAATGGAATATTTTAAAGGCAATGGGACATCACAGTAATTAGCATGAGTTTTATAGTGCTTAGGCCATAAAGCAGGAGAGATACTTGAGCCAAGGCAGAATTTGGATATTTCTAGGTCCCCTGGATCAGGATCATTTTATCATTATTTCTCATCTCTTCTTGTGTACCCATTGCTTCTGAGATACAGAGTATTGCAGACTTTTAAAAAATGGATAACTCTTTAGATCAAATCCATCATTCTTCTGTGATTGGTTTAACTGAGTGAATCCCATGAGCAAGAGTCCATCTCCAATCCCCTCCCATGCACCTACCCGCACCTGCATTCCCATAGAGAGGATCGTGTATCATCCCTGTCTCCCACGACAGTTGCATGATGCTCACACACACATCCACTTTCTCATCCTCACACAGACAGATGGTCATTTCAAAGGCTTGCCTCTCCTTCCTCACGTTAGTTGCAGAGTGTTACTTTTACCAGTCTCTCTGCTTCCTCTTTTTTGTTTTAAATTTTGAATCCCTCCAAATCATCATCATCAGCATTTAGTTGGGCTTTGAATTTACAAACTGTCTTTCTTTTAAAACCTACTTCATGGTAGTAATGGTTCACATGTTGTATCAGTTAGAATGCTTTAGGCAGCGGAGGAAGAGAAAAATCTACCAGAATTTATTTATGCAATTAAGAAAGACATCATCAAGTCTTGGAATGCTAAGTATGGAGTTGGAGGAGTAGCATGTAGTTGATTCAGTAGTACAATGTCACCTTCAATAAATGGGTCCTTCCTGCCACTCCAGAAGGCTGCCTGCTGGTCCAAGCTGCTGCATGCACTGCTGCCCCCTCTAGGCAGTAATGCACAGGGGGACAACACAAGATGGTCTCTCGCACATAGTCAGAGTGAAGGCGTTTTTCCTTGTAACGTCTTCCCGGCAGACTTGACATCACTTGCTAGAATTTTATCACCCCACCCCCATTCTTACACCAATATCCAACCAAGATGAGGAATTATGATGGATGACCTTTCGACATTAAGTTCACACTCGGAATTAGGGAAGGGCTCGCACAGTCTAGGAAGCACACAACAACCTGAAATATTAATTAATGCTCATAACAATCAGATATCTGAGACAAGTACCAGCTTCTGCCAGGCCTCTTAAGCAATGACAATAGGAGTTGTAGCTTCCGTATGTTTGGATGTGTCATGTTGACATTTTCATGCATTGCTTTGAACAGTACTACACTTTAATCCAAAAGGAAGAATACTTCATTCTCAAAATAAACAAATGCAGAGCAGCTCTGGAGAAAGTGGGCAACAAACTCCAGCCCTGAGCCTTCCTCCTAGTGTTCTGTGGAGTCCTGTGTGCGATTCTGTCTGTCTGCATTCATCCACCTGATGGTATCTCATAGGTACCTGTTACATGCTTAGGAATCTATTGTGCAACCTCGTACATTTTGACACTCCAGAAATGGTGTTTAGGACCTGAGAGCCACTGATTCTAAGGGAAAAAGGCAAACGCTGGTCACTTCATGTCAGTGACAGTTTTAGTGATAACACACACGATGTGAAATCAGCATTTATCTTCTCTTACATTTTTATTGAAAGGGACATCTATTGTGTAGCACCATGCTTAGCTCAGTGAAAAATACCAACATTAAGTATGAACTAAAGCTGTCATTTGATGGAAAGGCCTGCTAGGAATGAAACTGAGGAGGGAAAGTTTCTGCCCTTAATTTCTTATACATTTCTTTCTCTTTTTTTTTTCTTTCTTCTTCCAATTTTACATGCATATATCTGGTAATATGAGTGGCTGGTTGGAAGACTGCACTATGTACCATAACGAACACCGTGAAATTCATATTACTTTAAGTGAAATTCTGTATCACTTGTAATTTTTTCTGTTTTAATTTGAATTTGTACTCTCTTTTAAAAAAATATCCAAACAGGGACCAGCTAGGCACCTCAGTGGACTAAAGCACCTGCTTAGGCATGCTTAGGCAAGTGCAGAGACTGCAGTTTGACCCCCAGTATCACTTGCAACACTAACCCCACCCTTAGGGTGTCAGAATCCAGTAGTAGTGTACACCTGTAATCCCAATGCTGGGGAGGCTTAAAACCAGAGGATCACTATGAGTCCAAGCTGCGTAGTGAGACCCTGTAACAATATACATTAAATAATAATAATAATAATAATAATAATAATAATAATAATAAATTTTAAAATATAAAGAGGACTTTCTAAACATTTTGTTATTAAAATTATCAGATGTTACCTTCTTGTTTCAAGAAAATACTGTGATTTATGGGTGAAAATGTGAGCTTGATTATATGAGTTGTGACTGGTCATCTAAGACCAGAGCGGAAGTCAGCAGACACTAATGTTAAACTCCTGTGTCTCTGTCACTTTCAGGTGTGCATCAATGCAGAGTGTGTGGATATGGAGAGGGTCTACAAGTCCACCAACTGTTCCGCCAAGTGCAAAGGCCACGCAGTGAGTGTCGCACACGGGTGCACTTACGCTTGCCGGGTCTCGGGCAGTTCTGGGTTAGCTGGGATGCAGCCAGAGCAGTTTTAGGCATCCGTGACTCCTCCAGTCATTCAGAACACAGGACCACTCAGTAACACAGCCTGCCAGAAATCTCTTTTGAGAACCCATTCCTGAGGCTCCTAGGATCCGGTCGTCCGCAGGCACGCAGGGGAGAGTGGGTGGAGCAGGGGTCGGGTTTGCCTCAGGATAGACTTCGGTGCATGGGGCTCGCTGGGCGGGTAATGAGGAAACTCACGCGCTGCTGCCTCTGCAGGTGTGCGACCACGAGCTCCAGTGCCAGTGTAAGGAAGGATGGGCCCCTCCCGACTGCGACGATTCCTCCACAGTCTTCCGTAGGTAACACCGCTCCACAGCCACGGAGCCCGGCTTCCTCCTCCAACTCTTACTTGGTAACCCACAACTTCGCTGCCTCTTTTCCCTCCTCTTGGAACCCCCGCATTCCGGCTAGCGATTCCACGCTATTAATTCCCAACATATCTCCAACAACTGTTCAATCATACCTCCCTATTTCTGTTTGTATTCTATACATAAAATATTGTCTAGATTGTAAAATATTCAAATTGTACACTTATAATGTTCTTTCGATTGCCCAAATTTTCATGTGTTGTGATAGTTCTATTTCCACAGCAGCATGGTAGCCTCACAAACATGTGTAGTATGATTTAGATTAATTTTGCAGGTTCAGCTGTACTGAGTTATCCTTAGCCATTGTAGAGCGGGCCGTCCTGTTCCTTTGCCTTGCTGTCTGCAGCTCTCTGTGCTGTTCCGCCTTAGAATGTGCGACTGCGCTTGAATGAGGGGTGACGCTCACTTCCATAGGCTTACATGAGTCTCTTTGTATTTTTGTGTGCTTGCCACACTCACTGGCCTCTTTCTTGGTGCAGACCCAGTTCTGAGCTTTCTTAGTGGGTACAGAGGTCTCTCCTGGGCTGGGAGACAGAGCAGCCAGGGTGGGGCCCTCACCTGCAGGGGCTCGGGGCGGATCACCCCGCAGAGAGTCTTTGCTTGCGTTTCCCCATTTCCCTCCAAGCTGCGCTCTTTCTCAGCACTTGACTTTGTGTCTTTCCTCCCTGCATGATTCAGGGTGCGTGTCGGAAGCCTGTTTTTCTCTTGTTCCCCTGGCTCCTGCGTACCCCGCTGCCTCTGGAAGCCTATTCTCAGGGCTTTGTCCCCAGGTCATGAGCCAAGCTTGCTTTCTGTATAGTGGGGATCAGTGTGGAGAGGAGACTAGGATCCCTCTGAATCAATGATTGATGGTTCCCAAAATCTGATTCTTTGTTAGGCCTCCTCTAAATCTTTTAATTCCCTGTCTTTTGGAGGTTCTAAAAATTCTTTACTTGAAAAAAAGAAAAATTCTTTACTTTTTAAAAAGCATTCTAGAATTTTATTACTGGTACAGTGACTCAAGGAAGGTGGACAGATACAGTGCAACCACATTCTTGCCTTAGAAAACGCTTTGATGATTTCTGTATTTACAAATTAGCATTTCAAATGATGTAAAAACAACTTATATCATACTTTCCATGCTTTTACTTCTTTAACTGTGAGAAAAGCACGTACCAATTTGTTTCTATTTTTCCTTTATGCAACTGGGATACACAAAAAAAAGATTATATTTAGTGATGATTTGATTACACTTATATGTAGTCTATTAAGCAGGCTAAATAATTCTAGTTCTTCCATTTAAAAACAGGCGGACTCTTTTCCTCTAGCATTTTGAGACACGCAGCAATCCAGTACCGCTTTCTGTAGCTACCCCGCTGTGTAGTCAGCACAATGGGACAGACTCCCTCCTGACTATAGCTTAGTACCTGCCCACCGGCCGGGGCTCAGCCTGCGCTCCGCTTACTGTCTGGGCCTCTGGTAAGCACCGTTCCACTATGGTATGTTTCTTAACATGACTGAAAATGGAGAGTTTTCTGGTTATTGTTATAGTCACATTTAGAAAAATTACAGGCTATTCAGAGAACATATTGCGTGGAGAATATGTTGAAATCCACTGAGACTAATTTTATGGCTCTGCACCTGTCCCTATTTTTAAGTATTCCATCTTTGAATGAAAAGTTGTGTTTCCAGGTCATGTTTTCCATACTCAAGTTGGTCAAGTTTTGTATGTGTATTAATCCCTCTGCTCGCTCTCTCTCTCTCTCCCCCCATATATATATATATATATATATATATATATATATTACATATATATATATAATACATATATATGTATATGTATTATTAGTATATATTTGTGGCACTTATGGTTCCATTCAGATGTGCATAAGATATCTTAATTCTTTTTAATTTTCTTTCCCCAACTCTACCTTTCCTTTCCTGCCATCTCCTTTTCCCCTACCCTTTTGGAAAAGCTCTATCTCACTTTGTCTTTTGTCTTCTTTGTGCTCCTTATTTATATTGTGGCTTTTCCGTTTAAGGAAAATTGTGCAATAGTTAAGCTTGTTTTTCTGATTTATTTCACTTAATATTATGGTTAGATATATTTTTTATTGTTCTACCAGTTACTGTGAAGAGGTGTTAAAATCTAAGTGTAAAATTCTCTACTGAATTTGTGAATTTGAATTTTAATTCTTCTGGGTCTATTGATGCAAATATATTTTGGCACCGTACTACTATCTACACACAAATGCAGAATTGTTATGCCTTCCTGGTAGATCAGCACTTTCATAGTCTTGAAATTGTTCTGTGTATCTCTACATGGCTTTAGCTCCTGAAGAACAGGATATCCATACCATATTCTTGGTGTGTTGCATTTGTCTAACATTTTCCCATACTTTTATGTTCATCTTTTCTGAATGCCTGTTAAATTTGTTGTTTTTTAAAGTGCATTCTGTTTATTTCTGGCCTCACTTTACTCTCATCTTTGTGTTTTGATTAAAAAAAATTGAAGTGGGATTCATCAAATGTAAACTACTGATGTACTTTCATAAATCTCTAATTGGTTTCTATTTGTTCATGTTCCTTTATGCTTTCTTACTTTCAGACCATTTTAATGACTATTTTTGTTTTTGTTACTTTGGAGATTCACATTCTTTCATAGCCTTTCAGTGGTTTTCCTAAAAATGTTTACTTCCTCTTTATTGCTTGTAATAGATTTTATTTGTCAAAGTAGTTTTAAGTTCACAGAAAATTTGAGCTGAAAGTTCGGAGAGTTCCCACACATCCACCTCCCTCTGGAAGGACAGGGCCTCTGCAGACCGCCCACCAGAAGGCCACATTTGTCCTGCAGTGAATGAATCAACAGTGACATGAACTCTTTACTTAGGGCTCCCATTTCTTCACTGGCTGTTCATTCCCTCGTGTATCTCTGTGCTTCTTTGCAGAATAACTGTCTTTTCTGCCTTCTAGGAACTCTAATTCCTGCCATAATCTTTACCAACTGCTGCAAAGACGTTTTTTTTCTTATTTAGAAAAATATGTTTCCATCCTTTCCGGAAGTTTTCTGTTTGGCAACATTTCTATATTGCTTATGGTAGAAAGGTTAATCCCCATTTTTAGACTACTGTTACTAGAAATTGAAGAGGCTGCAGTTACTCGCAATTGCTTTCATCTTAAACTGTGCTTTCATCTCAAACTTATCTGTTGTTACAATTTTATTTACCCTAAGGCCGACTTTAGATCATGTTCTTTCAAATTAAGAGTGCTTATGAAGCAATGCCAATTTCCGCTTTAGTTCTTCCAACGTGTTGCTCTTCTGAAAACAGATTTACTACTCTGATTTTAGTTCAGATACTTATTTTTCTTTCTGAAAGGTATCTGTATGCTATCTGAGAGCATGTCTCTGAGCCTTATTATCTGCTGACCTTATTGAAAAATATTTTTTTACAGAAAAAAGAGTGAAAACATTGCACTGACATTGTCTTCCCTAGAATTCTGCTTCTGTGCTGCCTTCTTCCGTCTGCATGATGTGTGCTTGCACTTGTAAATTTTTCTCACAACTGTAAGAATTAGTCTTGTTACTGGTTTGCCCACGTCTGTAATGAGAGCAACAATTGGATTGCTCTCCAGACTTCTACCTCCTGGTGTCTTGTGGTTTCAGATCATTGCATGAGAAAGGAAACTTGAGATAGCAAGTTACTGAGGTTATATTCATTACTTGGTCTAGTGGAAAAAAAAAAAGAGGAAGTGACGTATAAACACGGGGTGATTTGCTCAAACTATTCCCTGGGCAGTATGGTCACATGACTGCTTTCTGCCCATAGCAGTTTCAATATTGATGATTGTTGGCAGAACACTTGTGTCTCCAGAAGTTCCCTTTCTCATGTTGCAGCTCCTTATTTGCTACCAAGAGAGACGTAATGTCAAGGCCTCATTTGCTTTCACCAATGTCATTGTGAGGCTGGGTTTCGGAGACATTGTGTTTCTCTCCTGCCATCTTCCTAACCCATATTATCTACCAATCTGCCAGCCCTTCATTTTCCCATGGTTACAAAACTCATCCTCGAGAGAATGCTCAGTGGTAGAGTGCTGTGGTGCCTCACACTGGTGCTTGTACGTTATCCCTTTGTGGACATTAACACAACCATCATGATCAAAATATGTTGTTGTCTTCTCTCTGTAAGAGACTTTCCAGAAGGATTATGTTTACTTGGGAAAGGGCCAATGGAGTTAGAGCCAAATGAGGGTGTAAGGACCTCGGGCCTTGCAGTTCAGCTCTTCCTCTCCTCAGGCGGCCCCTTCTCTGTTGCAGACTTCTCCATTGTGGTCGGAGTGCTCTTCCCCATAGCCGTCATATTTGTGGTGGTTTTAGTAGTCCGGTGTCACCAAGGTTCCAGAAGACAGAAGAAAGTTCAGAGGTAAACACTTATCTTGCTGTGGGGACTCTTGAACTTCTACTTCACTTGAAATTCAAGGGTATGACCCAACTTCTCAAATTTAATTTTTGTACTCTCAGAATATCCAGAAATACATACAAAATACATTTTCTTGGGCTGGGAAGAAACCTCAGTGGCCTAAACCCCTGCCTGGCAAGCCAAGGTCCTGAGTTTGATCCCTGGTACCATAAGCCATTGCCAGCCCTAGAGCTCCAGGTGTGCCCTGCCCTACCCAAAACCTGGCACGGTGGTACATGCCTGTAATCCTAGTCCTGGGGTGGCTGCAACAGGAGGATCATTAAATCCAAGTGTATAGCCAGATCCTGTATCAAAAAAAAAAAAAAAAAAACCTAAAAAACATTTTTTTAAAAGATATGTTTTCTTTCAACGGGGACCCTTTTTTTGGGGGGGGATTGTTTATTAAAATTATAGCTGTAAAACACAAAAATATAAAAACTAACACATAACTTTATAAAACAGAATGCTCAGAATGCTCACAACTCAGCAGTTTTAACTCCCAGTATCTAGTAATTATTTCCTGTTGTTGAGTAAGCATTAAAATTAGGAATTAATGCATCTATTTTCTACTTTGTTGTAACGATATGTAACTTGCATAGTGAATAAAATGTAAGTACTGTGTAAAAAACAAAACAAAAAAAAACCCCACATGACTGATTTAACAAACCAAAAACAAAACAATGACACGGGGAAGGGGCTTTAACCCGCAGCAAGGTACTAAGGAGCCAGTGTTTCATGCTGAACTTCTGTAGTACCCAACAGGCAGATATGGCAGTGGCTTTTCACAAGGTGGCTAAGTCCCGGCAGCAAGAACACTGAGAGCGAAGCCATCCTGGCTTTCAAAAACATCTGGGATCCCTTTCACTGAGAAAACTTTCACAAGGAATGTGTTTCTTCTTGTATTAGTCATAGAATTTATAATTAATAAAAGTACCATTAATTCTCATTAGCAAGGATCTCTACATTTATTACAACACAATAGCTACCATTTATCCCTGGTGATATGATAAAAGTCATGCTGGACCTTTTTTATCTATCACATCCATTTTCTTAAGAACTTCTTGCTGTGGTTACTATTGTATCCACTTTGTGATGAAAGTAGCTTCTGACAGCCCTGCACAGCCAGGCGCCTCACTTTGGGCTCATGCGGGAACAAGTTCAGAGTTTAATGAGTTTATCGTCTTGCACAGTAAGTGGTGGAGCTTGCCTTTGCATCTCAATCTCCTCCTCAGTGGTGACACACAGAATCCTCTCAGCCTTCTTCAAACCAACTTATCAGTCGTGATGAGTCTTTAATGCATATTAAATGGTAAACATTAATGAAATGAAGTATATGGATACAAAGTTGGTTTCAATGCCTTCCTTGTTGAGAACTAAGGCTCTGTGGAGAATTAAAAAGCACATTAGGAATGGTGACTATGAACCACAGGACTGGTAGCTGACAGGAAACTAAAAGCCCAAGAGTGTTCTAGGGAACCTATAGAAAACAGTCAATAATGGGACAAGGCATAGTAGTTGAAAGAAGTTGGTTGCCTTCTGCTGCGCTTCCCCAGTCTGCTGAAGGAAATTCTAGGTCAGCTCATGTGACACATTTTCACCTGCAGACCACTGTATGCCACCCACCCCAGACTACACAAACAGAAGGGTGAACTCCAGACGATGAAGGACGTCCAGCCCCAAGAGGCAAGTGTGGGTTTGGGGTTTGCTCGCCATCACCCCAGTTGTTTTTTCTTCCCTCTTGCACACTGACCACCTATCTCTCATTCCTGCCTAGCAATGTTTTACAAATCTACTCGTCAGTGCACAGCAAGGAGCGTACGCCTTTATATCAGCATCACCAGGAAATTCTCCATCTCCTTTGCTTTTTGTTAATGAAGAAGAGGAGTTCTAAACTGGGGTCAATTTGATGGGGTCCATGAAATGCAAGGAAATAAAAGACACAATAAGAGCAGATGGCAGATACCTATCTCTACATTTCTCCTCTGTGCTGAGATGATTATTTCTTCCTTTGACAAATTTAGCAGTGGAAAAGTGGCATTTATTAGTACAGTCTTAATTCCCTTGTCATAGCCTACAAGGTTAGATATTTGTAGGCTATTGCTGATGAATGATATAAACATTGGTAATAATGTTCCTGTTGGAAATGTTTCCGTGTAGATTTGGAGAAATACCACTATCAATGGCCCAGCAGGGCCATTGTCATTTTCTGTTGGGTCTCTTCATTTTAGCTTGGTTCCAGATTCCTAGAACTTGAAGGGGTGGCTTCTGTGGAAGCCGTATGTAGGTTATGATGGTTTCACTTCTAAGTATGATTTCTCCATTGCAGGCCAGTCAGGTGAAGCTCCCGCTGTCTCACCTGCCCGTGGAAGACAGTGAGCCTCCAGCTTACGTTGTGAGTCCTCAGCGTCACTTTCTGACCAGCCCAGCCCAGCCTTCAGAAAGCAGAGAGCATGAGTGAAAAACAGAACCCACAATGCCCAGTTGTTCATTCACAAGAATATTGAAGTTGTGGACAATTAATCTAAAATATAAAATCTTCTGCAAAACTCCTTGAAAACAGTATAAACACCATAATAGCTCTATTAATAGATACCTCTCCATTTCACTCCTACATTTAGCCCCTAACACTGAAACTGGGAGGTTGATAACATTAAAATACCAGTCTCTTCACAGAGTACCATATTTAGTTCAGATGGCTGTAACAAAAATAGTGCAGACTGAGTGATGTAAACAGCTAATACTGAATTTTTTTTTTTTTACTATTTGGGAAGATGAGAAGGCGAAGGTGAATGTCCTGATGGCTCTGGTATTGGGATGATCTTCTTCCTGTTATAAATAGCTGCCTTCTCTCTGTGTGAGAGAGATCACTTCTTAGTGTCTTTTCTTGGAGGGGTTGAAATCCTATCTTGAGAGTTCTACCCTCAAGATTCCAGTCCTTCCAAAAGGTCCCCCTTCTAAATATCATCACACTAGGTATCATAGCTTTGAAATATGAATCTGTGAAGAGACACGTTCCTTCCCTAGTGGCTGTGCTCATTACACGGCTGTGGCATTGGGCTCGTATCTGAACTGTACGTGGGCCCCTGAGTGACAGGTATGATCCCAAGCTTAGACTACTCTCCTGTTTAAGGTCACATATTCTCTCCTGGGAAAGGTCTTAAGCCTTTTCATGAAGCAAATCTCCTCTCAGAGGCTCACCTTTGGATTAACTCTTTAATATGTGTTCTTACTAGCTAATTTCGAAGCCTGACTTCCCACCACCACCAATTCCTACCTTGGCATCTTCTTCTTTTTTCCTTGTAAGTATCATATGGTCACTGGTAAATTTCTGAATGTCTCTTGAGGGCAGGGAGAATACTGTCCCTAAATGGAGCCTGTGATATTGAGGCTGACCCTATATATCATAGCACTTTTCCTCCCAAACCCCTTAAAAATCAAGATCTATTTGCTATATATTCGTATGAGTATTAAATCATTGTTATGAATAAAATTCTATGATTTTATAACAGTTGAGAAATGAGTAAATTCCTATTGTCTGTATATGTGTCTCTTTTAAAGGACTGTTTCTTGCTGCTTATTCTAGAGGCTATGAAACTTTATTATAAATTATATTTATTATCATTTTCTATAGATAGAATAAAGCATATTATTGTTAGAGTTTTCCATCAAATGTAGAGTATGAAAAGAGAAAACCACACAGAAACAATCTTAGAATAAAAGTCAGGAGCTTCT
>PVKN010011706.1:0-21411 GCA_004027915.1 Capromys pilorides
CAGCTCTCTAAACACTGAGATCTCTCACTTTATCCCCAATCGCACCGACCTTCCAGCTCCACCAGGTTGAAGACAATAATGGAAGCAGAGATGACCAGTGACTGTCCAGCCTCTAGGCCATTAATTCCTGCTAGGATATTGATGGCATTGGTGCAGAACACTGCAAGGAGCCCCATGTAGACGTAGTACAGGATCCCTGCAAGGAAGATGAACAGTATGAAAAGTAGCAGTGACACCTAGGAAAGGATCTAAGAGGAGTCTGAGAACAGAGCACACAGTGAAGAGGCACAAGAGAGGACCTGAGCATTCTTGCAGACAGCACAAGAACAGGGGATCTCGGGGCATCTGTGGGCATCTCAGGGGAGGGTGGCATTAGGTAAGTGCCACAGGGGCAGTAACAGCAGGGATACTCACCCAAATCCAGATGTAGGCCAAGAATTGGGCGGAAGGGCTTGGGTACCACAATGGTTGTGTTGCCAAAGTTCGTAAAATAGACCATAAGGAGAGGTAGCGAGGCAGCTGTGGGCAGCAGCAGCTTATGGCGCCAGCGTAGATTCAGGACATCGTCCGCAAAGCCCAAGAAAATCATGCAGCAGATGGCAAGGAGGGCACCTATGAGGGCCACAAACTGGGGGAGGCTCAGGCAGGTCATGAGTCAGCCTACTGCCCTTCAGAAGACCTTTCAAGAATTTCTGTCTTTTCCTCTAGGTCCTCAGCCCCTCCTCCCAAATTTAAACAACCCCATCCCTCTCAGATCCTAGGCAACCGGCCCCACTACCCACTTACTTCATGGTGGGGGAAGGCCTTACACTGCTCCTCCACGAAGCAGTTCAAGAAGGGGAAGGGAATGAAGCAGAACAGGATGATAAGGAAAACAGCACCGCTGATCACTCCTTGGGATTCTGGGCTGTAGCCCCAGCAGCCAAAAGGGTGGAGGAAGAAGAGGAAATGGGCGTGGTCGCTCACTAGTGTAATAACTTGTAACTAAACATCTTCCCAGAAGTTGGGGGCTAGTGGGGAGGTCGGCGCCAAGGTTGGCGCTCCTGCTGCACTCGAGGGTCCTCTTCCCCATCACTCCCCAGGACTAACCAGTTGTCCATCGCGCACATTTAAGCACCTCAGTGTTCGCCTCTGCCTTGCCCACCCCTGGCCCCTGCCCGGGACACCTGTGTGCCACTGCTCACATCTGCTGCCGGCTGGTTTTGTTGAGGTCCTGACCACAGAGACGCGCAGCGATAAAGTGACCACGGAAGGTCGGGATGAGGGTGAGCGTGGCCACAAATCCTAGCAGCGAGCCGACCAAATTCACCAGCAGCGGAATCGGCACCTCAGGGAAGGCCCACATGCTGAGCGGCCCGAGGTTCCAGCTCCGCAGCCTGCTCAGCTAACTGGCAAACTGGGAAGCAGCCCCGAGGTTTCAGCAGTAAGGAGTGGCCGAGCGGCCGCTCCCCACAAGCGTTGTCCTCCCACGCGAGGCGGAGCAAAACCCTACAACTCTGATTTGAACAGCCCTCGGGATTCCCCCAAGAGATTTTGTAAAGCAACCTGGACTCTCTGCCTCGCAGCACCTGCCTACCCCCTGTTTCCGCCCGGATCTTGAGTCTAAAGGAACTACGTCCCGGAAGGCAACGGAGCCATTTTTAATATGGGCAATGGAAAGGGTACGGAAGTGTCATTTTAAACTGCATTTTTGTGCGAGAGTAGAAGTATCACGAGAGTATTAGGAAGGCAATAAAGAAAACCAAACAAGAGCGGATACCCTCCTAACATTATATTAAAGACGTACGGCCCGCAGGGGAAAAGCTCTGTGCCCAATTCCAAAATGAACACCTCCTCCACCCACGTGTCTGACATTGCTCTGCGCGGTTCCACGTCAGTTTTAGCTCCCCCAATACCCCGCAGGTCACGTTAAAGGGCCAGTGCCGAGTGCTCCATCAGGCATGCCTTGGAGTCGGGAAGAAGGTTCCTGGAAGCCAGGGGAGGTAGGCGGCATGATGGCTGGAGCCACACTCGTTCTTTGCAGGAAACCTAGTTGGAAGCCCAGGTAAAGCCAACTCGAGTCTCAGAGAGGCAACCGCAATTGCGATGATGTAAGTGCTAAAGCCTCTCCCACTCTTCTGGTTCTGGATCTAGGTACAGGTGCTTTTCCTCAACATCCCACCCACCTTCTGTCCTCTCAAAGCACCTAGTTGCCGGGCAACCGAAGGTGGCACTTCACCGCTGAAGGAGCTGGAAATACTCTCTGGTCTGGGATTTAACCCGGGACTTCAGCTTCGTCTTGGATCACTGCACTGTGCCAAGCTCCTAAAACAGCGGTGAAGTAACAGAGCTACAGAGCAGGAAAAACAGACCCACACCTCGTTTTCTACGGACCTGAAGATCTCTTAGGGTTTTGTTTTTGTTTTTTCCTAACCCAATTCCCCAGCAAATAACGGTTCATCTGCATCGTCATTACCTTTTATTCCCCTGCAGGTGGCAAATGATGTCCATTCCTCAGAAAGCATATCACACCAGTGAGTTAGGGCGGTGACTCAGCCTTCCACGTTTTCCATCCTTTCAAATAAGACTCGTTCCAGGACCCATTGTGGGTTAACTGTTTTTATACCAAATAAAAACAGTTACCCCACTGCTGGGAATGTAGCTCAGCAGTACAGGGCTTACCTGGAAAACTCAAGGTCCTGAGTTTGATTCCCAGTACACCCCTCCCCCAAAATAGACCAAATGTAGTCTTTCCCTGAAAATCAGATGTGAAAAATCCCTTCTGTTTGAATGTGACTATAATTAACAACAACAAACCACACCTGTGTATCTGTAGCATAGTGGCCACTCCTCCTGCGCATTCAGGTGAATGCTTTGAACGCCTACCAGGAAAGGCACAAAATTTCAGTTGAGCCAAGTTATTTCTCTTTTTCTTAAGTCTGACAATAACCTGGGCATTTGCTTCTTTCTGTGTATGTGTGCGCACACGCAGGTGGACACGCACGTGTGCAAACTCCCTGGAGTTTCACTTCCCACAGAGTGTTCTCATGGGAATAAGGACACAGGATGTCTGTGTGACATCATCGTGCCTAATGAGTCTGCATGTGGAAGAGCTATAGAGGCAACAGGTGCACATGGAAGGTGAGATTTATTGTGGCCAGGGGAAGTAAGAGGGCCTTGAGGTAGAAAAATATCCTGAAAGAGCTCAGTAGGTGCTAAGAGCCAAAGAGATTTCCAGACAGAAAGAGTGAGGTGCTAGGAGCAGACGGAAAGGAGGAACTTGTGGGATCCCCAAAGGAGGCAGTGCTTAGCTATCTTGTTGATCAGGAGTAGGCTGAAACTCCCTGGAGGTCTAAGGGACAAGTGTATATTTTTATTAGGAGGCCTATCCTAATAATCTTCCTTGTCAGCTTGGTTAGAACCGTAGGATCTCTTTGTGTCTTTGCAGAGATCATTAGTCCACTCACCCCCACCCATGGGAGGATTTGCTCAGGTGGTAGGGGTCATTGTCCACATAGATATGTTATCATCAGAACATAGACACATAGACATGTGCCCACATAGGCATGTTACCATTAGAAAATGATGACTTGTGTACTTGTCATGTAATCTGAATAACTTCCTCCCATGATGGTAAATACCTAGTTGATTATGAGACTGGTGAGAGAGCGAAACAAACTTGGCTCACCTGAAACTTTTCCAGAAGTTTAAACTCTTTGCCTGAATACTGAGAAGTGGTCATTAGGATTCACAGATGAGCTGAGGTGTCAGCGGCCCCTTGCTGAGCACTGCCTGAGGTGCACATCTTCGACTAAGAAACCTTGAGCACCTCACAGTAAACAAGGCCAGTTTACTGTTCAATCAATTGTGAGACAAAACCTGCCCTACACGTGTTCCACAGTGCCTTAAAAAATCACTAGAGCTCTGGATATGTCTGGGGCTCTGGCACTGGCGGGATCCTATTTGACATTCTCTCCACAAAGTTCAGTTACTCTTTTTTATTTTCTTCCTATCACTCCCCATTGGTTTAGCTAGAAAAAGTCATTAGCTGAAAGCAAGCTCTAAGAAATTCATGTTTATATTTATATTGGAATATTTTCTTTTAGGGTTTTTTTTTTTTTTTTTTTTTAACTAGAGATTGAACTCATGGTCTTTGTACTGAGCTACATCTCCAGTCCTTTTAACTTTTATTTATTTACTTTTTTTTTTTTCCTCTTTGGAACCAGGGATCAAACTCAGGACCTTGTGCTTGCTAGGCAGGCACGTGTGCCCCGGAGCTACCTCCCCAGCCCCTGTTTATTTACTTTTGAGATAGTTTTGCTCTGTATTCTGAGCTGGCCTTGAACTTGAGGTGACCCTTCCACCTTAGTTTCCTGAGTGCTAGGATTACAGGCATGTCACACTACCACCAGCCACTCTTTTATTCAGACACAGAGTCTCACTAAATTGCATAGGCTGGGCCCCTGCTGGACTTGTAGACCTCTTGTCTCAGCCTTGAAGCATGCTAGAATTACAGGTGTGCACCTCCATTCCCAGCTAAACTTCTTAAAATTACAAACTGCAAAGCCTATTCTATGAACAGAAACTCTTAGTACTGTGGGGAACACCAAGTGATATAAACGCAGTCACTCTTCCCCCCCTCCCCACCAGGAGTACACCAGCGTATTTAAACCACCTGGGTTAAATAGAAGGAAAAAGAGAAGAAAACATGGTCCTTGCTCTGAGGCAGTGTCCTGATATGTGGGAAAAGCAGCCATAAAAAAAAAAAAAAAAAAAAAAAAAAAAAAAAAAAAAAAAAAAAAAAAAAAAAAGCTGAAGGATCAAGCACAATGAATGAATGCAAATGCAAAGGGTGTAGCTAAAAGGCGGAGAGAAGATTGGGAGATTCATGGACGACTGGATGGTGACACAGCATCTGGCAGCATAAGATCAGGCACTGGGTAGAGGAGTTAAAGGAATAAATCTGAGAACTCAAAGAACTGCGATCCTAGAGTTCCTGAAGAAGGATTCTTGGTCCTTATAGTGAAATCCTGCATCTGAAGTTTCCTGCATGGTTGCTTCCTCCATGCCTCGGTTCTGGCCCTCAGTTCATTGCTCCCTTGATTTGACATCTTCTGCTTCCCCCTGAAATTAGAAACTAAGACTCTAGCAAGCCTCACTGCTGTTGGGAGTCTGAAGATAGCGTATAGTGAGGACCACAACAAAGCTACCCCACCGCCTCTTCCCTCCCACCATCCCATACAGTGAAATCCAAGGGGGACCTTGGGCTACTCCACCAGCCCTTCTGCCTCGGGAATCCTTGTTGCTGACCTTACAAGTTCTGCCTTGCCCTGTAACCCCAACGTTGGAAGGTATTGCTCACTGTCATGTGGCCATTCCTTAGACAACCAAGTGGACTTGGGCGTTGTTAACACCTCCCCACCCTACTTCTGCAGAAGGGTCTGTGTGCTCAAGACCTCCCAATGTATACGAAGAAGGGGCCTAAAGATTGGGACAATGAGGCTTCTTTTATATTCTTTTGACTTCCTTCCCCTGTCCACAGGAAGCAATGAGGACCTCCACTCTTGTTTGTTTTTGAGACAGTCTTGCTATGTAGTTCAGAATGACTTTGAAAAGGCCCGATCTTACGGGGATTGAATCTACATCCTGACTCTAGGAAAAGGAGATTTTTTTTTCTTTTTAAACAGGGTCTTGCCCTGTTCCATATTCATGTCTGCTTGCTACATGACTCGCTTCCCCATTCGGTACTGGATTTAATCAATTTTATCTGAGTAATGGTTCTTATAATCTCATTGGTTGACCATAGTTTTGTCTCACCTCGTGCCCACCTAAGCGAGTTTCCATGGTTTTCACCTTAGACCCACCTCACTGCATGGATTTACACTATAAAAGTCCCTGGAAGAGACAGCTTCCTGGGGACCCCTCCTGTCCCTCTCTCAGACAGAAGCTTTCTTTCCCTCAATAAATATGCTCTGCTCATTAAAAACAAAAACAAAAAACAGGATCTTGTTCAGGATCTTGTAATTCAGGCTGGCCTAGAGCTTGCTCTGTAGTCCAGGTTATCCTTGAACTCATGATAATCCTCCTGCCTCAGTCTCCCAAGTACTGGGATTACAGGCCTGCACCAGGCAAAAGAGCTTTTTTTTGAGGCGGGGGTATAACTTGGGGCCAGAGTCTGGGCAGTGTACTTGCCGCGTCATTTCTTCAGCTTGTCAAGATAATCCACATTTGGTCTGGGTTATAGATGTGCACCATCCTGCCCAGCTTTGTCTTTTTCTTTATTTTTAAGATGCATCATTGGTGCACAGGTTGATCTCAGATGATTATTTTCCCCACGTAGTTGTTTGAGACAGGGTCTCATTATGTAGTTTAGGCTTGGCCTCAAATTCATGGCAGTCCTTGAGTGCCAGAATTCCAGGCATGTACCACTATGCTCAGCTCAAATGATCTTCTTGCCTTAGCTTTTCAAATAATTACAACGTTACAAGGCATGGGCTACTGCACCGAGCAGGTTATTATATATTTGGATGGTAAGGTCTTCTGATTCACTTCTCCCCACCACTACTGAGGATTAAACCTGGGAAATCCTGAGCTACATCCCCACCTCTTTTGAGACAGGGACTTGCTAAACAGCGCGGGCTCTGGCCTCTAACACAAGCCTCCGGTCTCAGGCTCTTCAGTGGCTGGGATTCAGCTCACCTCACCTAGGCCAAATCTTATTCCAATCTTCTTGCCAGCTCCCTTCTTCTTACCACCCTCTCTACACGTGCTCCACAGGCAGGAGCTGTTACTATGGAAATGTACTGTATTATTTTTAAAAGCAGAGGCAGCCCCAGGCTTGGGAAATATCTCCAGAACAAACCCACACGAACGTGGAGGTTACTAGGGGTGTTCCTGGGTCCTAGCTCCAAGGGGAAGGTGGTGATGGTGGTGAAGGGAATTCAGTGTCCCACGTTCTATTTTCAGCCTCTACCAAGTTCAGGTTCTGTTTTCTCTAGGTGGCTGTCAGTCGGCCCTCAATCAGGGAGGGAGGTTTTGCACCTTCTTATCCAGCGCTTGGCTTAGACAAGGAAATATGAACCTACAAGCCGCTGAGCTTGGGGGTGTTGGGAGAAGGCGGTGATATCCACCGGGGTCACCTTCTTTCTAACCCCACAGGCGTCCAACCTGTAGAATCTACGAAGCGTATGGGAGAACAGGCAGCATCCCGGTTAAGTGAAGCTACTCTCGCCTTTCGTTCTGGTGTGGGCTTGTGCCCCGACTGCAGGATGTACCCTTCGCCTCTCGCAGCTCCCAGCTGGCCTAGCCCCGCCCAGCGCGGGTGCGGCTCCTTTAAGGGGTGGTGGGGGCGGGGCGCCAGCGGTGTTGTCAGTGTCAGCTCTGCGCACGCAACCCTCCCGGAGCCGGTGCCGGCCCCAAGTCCCGGCGCCTCTGCAGACACGTCCCCGCCCGGCTCCGGCGGGCCCGCCGTGGGAGGAGTCGGGTGCTGGCCCGCAACTAGCCGGGATCGGAACGCTGGACCAGGCGGCAAGGGCCTCGGATCCCGCAGACAGGGCCCCCGCGTCGTGGCCGCCGAGCACCTCTCCCCGATCGGGGACAACCACTGGTCCCGGGCACAGCCCCGGGGCGCCCCAGAGCCCGCGCGCCGAGCCCCGGGGGAGCCTACTCCCGCCCCGCGGCCCGCCCAGGCCATGCTCCCCCGGGGCAGTGGCTGATCCCGACCCGGGAGATCCGGGACCGGGACCGCGACCCAAGCGACGCGGAGCATGGCTCTGGGCTGGGGGCAGCCGGACGTGGGCTGGGCGGCCCTGCTGATCCTCTTCGCCGCCTCGCTGCTCACGGTGCTCGGCTGGCTGCTGCAATACGCCCGGGGCTTGTGGCAGGCGCGGGTCCGCGCGGGTCGGGGCCCGAGACCCCCCTTAGCCGCGGAACCAGGAGGTTCCCTGCGGGAGCTGGGCGTGTGGCGCTCGTTGCTGCGGCTGCGGGCGACTCCAGCCGGCGCCCCTGAGGAGCCGGGCGTCCGGGGCCTCCTGGCGTCGCTGTTTGCCTTCAAGTCTTTCCGCGAGAACTGGCAGCGAGCTTGGGTGCGAGCCCTGAACGAACAGGCCTGCAGGGACGGGGTGAGTTGGATGGAGCCCTATATGGTCTCTTCAGCTTTTCCTTCCAGGAGCTAGAGACTGCTCACGCTAGAAGGAGAGATCCGGGGCAGTGGCGGGTGTGTGTGTGTGTGTGTGTGTGTGTGTGTGTGTGTGGATGCAGGGGGGGCGGGGGGTGCCCCTTGGCTTCACTTTCCCTTCTAGATCAGAGGAAGGATGCAGGTAAGACTGGGGGTTGTAGAAAACCAGTTATGTTTCAAATCTATTTTTGTGGGTAAGGTACTCTGGCTGCAAACCCCAACGCAAGTTACTGTTCTCATAGCAACGCTAATCCCTGTGCCTGAGGGCACTTCCGCCTAGCCTGGGTGCTGGTTGGGCAAGGGGAGACAGGTGCACCTGCAGAAGGAATTTGCTTGATTCTCATGCCACCAGGGTCATGGAATATTTCCCCCCCACACACACACATATGCACCCCGTAACATTTCATGCCCCCAAAGAGGCAAATTCCCAGTGAGCCTAAATTACCTCCCTACCCATCAGTCATTTATAGCTCATCATTTTACTCCAGGCTGGCTTGCAATGTATTTGTGCAGGGTAAAGTGTTCAGTAGAGCAGACTGACAGTCCATGTCCTTTCCAGTAAATGAACTTGTGGCTGCCTGTTAAGGGTCAGTCACAAACCAGCCCAGCCTACTTCCTCCTATTGTACCATGGGCATCTGGCCTCCCAGGAAGTGGAGCAGGAAGCATGGTCATGTAACTGAAATTGGGTAGAAAGCAGAGGTCTCCCTCTTAACAATCTCCATGCCCTCACAGTTTAACTGTTTCCTGTTCAGAGAGTTCTCCATTTCCAGCCATCAAAGCTGGGAGGTTTAACTCAGACAGCTCCCCAAATGCCTGGAAACAGAAGTGGCCATGAGAAGTTGCTCTATTTCCTTTTCTCAGGTTTCCAGATGAAAGCCAGGTGACACTTTTCAGTTTATACTTAAGCCCACCACTCCACCTAGTTCTTGCTGCACCTTGTTCCTGGGTCAGAAGTAACTCGCTGCGATAGCTGCCTCAGCTGGATGTTGGCCTCCCTTTCGGAATAGGGGGACTGAGGCCCAAATGTTCATTTGCCATTTGCCTTTTAAGAAGACAGCTACCAGAGCAGAGAAGTTGGCTTCCCCTAGTTTGCCAGGAAAATGAGCTGCATGAATTTCTTCCCCCTAACTCAAGACTCAAGGAGAAGTTGCTGGTTCTAGTCCTTGTCCCCTCCTCAGTTCTTCTTCCCATGCCACTCTCCTCTGCTGGAGAAGAATTAGGGAGCAGCTCTTTCAAGATCTAAGCTAAGCAGCTTTCTGTTCCCTAATACCATGCTGCTGTCTGCCTTGAGGAATTAGCCAGGCTTCTGGACTCTTGAACCTTTTGAACTTGCTTCTCTTCCTGGTACCTCTTGTGAAGTTCTCCAGGGCCATGCTGAGATTATCTTCATCTCCAGGAATATAGACAGAGTTATGCTCATAGGGTCTTCACATCCTGATTCTCTGGAAGAAGGCTTACCCTCATTTCTCTAGCTCGTATTATTTTTTTTCCTCCAGGTTTTATCTTCTAATAAGTGGCCCTGCTGTTTTGGCTCTTAGCTCAGACCTGTTCCTCTCTGCCCAGCTATTCCTACATACATAAGTGGCAACCAACACCTTAACTTTCTTCTGTGCAGACCTTTCTTGGGGGATGAGAGGAGGATAAAGAGGAAAATGGAAAGAAGAGAAAGGCTCATGGTATTCCAGGGCCTTCTCCTTAAGGTGGTCTAGTCTCTGAGGTGGTCCAGTGCCTCCCCTTCTTAGTAGCTCTTAGCAGCTGCAGGCCTCTAGAGAAGTGGGGCTTGAGGGGACTATCTCCTGTCCTAAATTTCTGAGCCAAGGAGGGGCCAGAAGCCTGCCTGCAGCTGAGGCTTCTGCAGTGCCAGGAACCAGCCAGCAACTGAATAGGCCAGCCCTGCGGGGGGCAGCTCCAGGGACCTGATCTTGTGCCCACATTACTCCCTCAGAGCTCCATCCAAGTCACCTTTGAAGAAGTGCCCCAACTCCCACCCAGAGCCAGCATTGGTCATGTGACCTGTGTAGACCAATCAGAGCGCACCATGGTAAGGTTCTGAGGGGCTTTTCTTTGGGTCCGGAGGTGGGCTGACCCTAAAGATTCCCTATAATTAGAGGGTTCTTAACCTGGAATCTATGTATGCCTTAAGGATTTAAGCATTGACTTCAGGAAATCTGAGAATCCCACTGAAATTATAGGTAAAGCTGTTGTGTGTAAATATTTTCCCGGGGAGCGGCAACTTTGGCTTTTAAACCTGCTTGATTTAGGAGATTATGCCGCATAAAGATGAATAGAAAAGGAACTGGAAGTTGGGAGGGGTCTGATGGACCATGATAGGGCACGGCAAAGCCGGCTAAGCACCATTCCTCCGAGCCTGACCCTGCCTTGCCTGTGTCAGGTGCTGCACTGCCAGCTCTCTGCTGAGGAGGTACAGTTTCCAGTCTCTGTGACCCAGCAGTCCCCCGCTGCCGTCTCCATGGAGACCTACCACGTCACTCTGACACTGCCACCAACACAGGTGGAGGGGAACGTGGGAAACAGAGGTGGGGAAAGGGGTGGTTCTGTTGGCTCAGGATTTTTGGTTTGATTTATCTCTGGGATGGAGCTTGGGAGTCCTCAGGAGTCGGGGGTTGTTGGGGTGGGGCAAGTCAACCCAGGCTTTTTTTACCTGTTTACAGTTGGAAGTCAACCTGGAGGAAATCCCTGGTGAGGGGCTGCTGGTGTCTTGGGCCTTCACTAATCGCCCAGATTTCAGTCTGAAGGTGCTTCCCAAGCTGCAGGCCAGGGAGGTGAGAAGGCAGGGCTGGCAGAGAAGAGGCAGCGCAGGGTAGGCAGAAGGGGAGCTTTATTTTATTGTTTTATTTTTTCATCTTTTTATCTACAGAAAGGTGAGGAACAAGGAGAGCTCTCAACAATTGAGGAACTCATTAAGGATGCTATAGTCAGCACCCAGCCAGCCATGATGGTCAACCTCAGAGCTTGCTCAGCCCCAGGAGGCCTGGTGAGTAGGCACCAAAGCACAAAGTTTGCGTGTACCCCACCCCCAGTGTACTTTAAAAAAAAAAACAAAAAAAACTTCTGCTCTTAGGTACTTGGTGAGAAGCCACCCATGATGCCACAGAGCCAACCAGCCAGCCCCAGACCTACCCGGTTATTCTTGCGCCAGCTTCGAGCATCTCACCTGGGAAGTGAGCTAGGAGGTGAGAGCTGGAAGCACTGGCGCCACCAAGGACCTGTTAGCAGGTGCTCTCTACCCTTCTGGCAAGGGTACGGTCTCTCTTCCTCAAAGGCTTTCCATCTTTGGCTTGAGCATTTTAATTTCTGATTCCTCATAGACACAGAAGAATTATGCTGTGTAGCTGAGCTCGACAACCCCATGCAACAGAAGTGGACCAAGCCTGTAAGGGCTGGTCCTGAGGTGGAATGGACAGAGGACCTGGCACTGTAAGGAATGATCCTGGCCCACCCCCTGCTCCCATATGCAGACTGAGGATGCAACCCTTCCAGTCTAGCCTTGGCATGAGTCACCTCTGCTTTTAGTAGCCTTTGATGTGAGCATGTGTTGGATCCCTGGTCTAGTTCGTGGGGACACAGATATGACCAGAATACATCACCTACCTTACAGTTGACTATAGGCTTGAGGCAGAGAGAGGGACATACAGAGAGACGTGGGTATAAATGTGCCATTTGGAGTTTATATAACGTAATATGACAGTGCTTAGATATGAAAGATTAATTCCTATAGCAGAACAAAGATCCAAGTGGGCTTTATGAAGGAAGCAGCATTTAAATCACACCTTTGATTAAGGATCAAAGAGAGTAAGGATTTCACCAGAGTGGGAAAACATTCTAGGCAGAGGGAATAGGTTGAGCAAATGAAAGAGGGAGGCCTGAGACTTAGGGGAAATGGATAGACACCACAGAGCAGGGCCTGGGGATTTGAATATCTCTGGCTGAGGAGCATAGCCTGGCTGCATTTTCTTGGGAGAAAGTAGAGTTTGGAGGGCAGGATAATCTTTTTTTTTTCTTTTTGGTGGGACCAGGGATTGAACTCAGTCCCTTGTGCTTGCCAGGCAAGCGCTTATTCTGCTGAGCTATCTCCCCAGCCCCAGGCAGGATAATCTCATTGGAGTGCTGGGACCATCTTATATGTATGCATGTAACCCTACTCTGGTCTGACTGACCCAAGGGTGGCTTCACTGTGGTAATCTTCCCTTTCCCTGCCCCATCTGCTCTTGACCCACAGTGACCTGAGTCCCCAGAGCCGGGAGCTGACTCTCAAAGTGCTAAGAAGCATCAGCTGTGGAGACAGTGAGTGTGGGGCAGGATGGGCACCTCTGGGTGGGTGTTGAGCAGAGCCTGGTCATAGGCCCAGCTCACACTGCCACCACCGTCTCCAGATGAGCTCCTGGGCCAGGCCACACTGCCAGTGGGCTCTCCCTCCAGGCCACTGTCTCGAAGACAGGTGTGCCCACTCATGCCAGGGCCAGGGAAAGCCCTGGGCCCAACAGCCACCGTGGCGGCAGAGGTGAGCAGCTCACCCAGGTGGGAGATGGGTGGCCAGAGGATGGGTAGTCTCCTAGGCTCTGATCTTTGTTTTCCTACCCCTTGGCAGCTGCACTATGAGGAGGGCTCCCCCAGAAACCTGGGCACATCGACTCCTTCCACACCACGCCCCAGCATCACACCTACCAAGAAAATTGAGCTGGACCGAACCATCATGCCTGATGGCACCATTGTCACTACTGTCACCACTGTCCAGTCCCGGCCCCGTGTAGATGGCAAATTAGGTAAAGAGGAGGAGCCTGGGAGCCCAGCTGTAGCCAGTGGCCCTAGACCTCACACCCATGGCAGGACAGGGAAGAGGGAACGAAAGCCATTATCGCAGTGCACCCTGTGTCCTGATGATCCCCTCTGGCTCTTTTTTTTTTTCTTTGCGGGACCAGGGTTCAAACTCACAACCTTGCACTTGCCAGGCAGGCACTTGTGCCACGGAGTTCTCTCCCCAGCCCCTGTCCCCTCTGATTCTATCACTTCTTCCTCGTGTTCTCTGACACTTCCTCATGTCTCTCTCCAACTCTCCCTCCCATCTGTCTTTCCCCAGTGATCCCTCTAACCCTTCAGTCTTTGTGGATCTAGGACACTTCCACCTGACCCGTCCTCTTCCATCTGCTCAAGTTTCCCTCTGCTTTTTTCACAAGTCTGTTTCCTTTCCTGTCTCTACCCCCAACTTAATGATTGTCCTGCCCTCTACCCTCAGCCTTCCCAATGGCCGCCTGTGGTGTTTCTGTCACATCCAGTGGGAGACTCCCTTATACTCCTCCCTTCTGATGCTCTTCCATGTGACAGGTCTCCTCCCTCAAGGGTCCTGAACCTCCTCTGAAAGTTCTTCATATTTTATGGCATCTCCTCACACCGGCACTTGGGCCCTTCCCACACTCTCCGTGGTTCCTGTAGAGTCTTTCTATTCCCACAGCATCTTCTTAATCACCCTTGGGGTTAATCACCCTTCACCATTCTTGCCCTGACTCACCCAAAGTCTGCTCCTCACAAGCATAGTAAGGGAGGGCCAATCGGAAGCCCCTCCCAGCTCACTCCCCCTCCCCCACCCAGCAGACTCCCCCTCCCGCTCCCCGTCCAAGGTGGAGGTGACTGAGAAGACGACAACTGTGCTGAGTGAGAGCAGCGGCCCCAGCAACACCTCCCACAGTAGCAGCCGTGAGTGAGGAGTGGGGATGTGCGAATGTAGGTGGGCCCTGGTCCCCTGCAGTCCCAAACCATGCTGGGTAGGGTGGAAGGAGTTTGAGGCCGAGCAGGAGCCAGGGAGAAGCCCAGTTACCCATCCACTGTTCCCATAGCAGGGGAGAGCCACCTCTCCAATGGTCTGGACCCAGTAGCAGAGACAGCAATTCGCCAGCTGACTGGGCCCAGTGGGCGGGCAGCCAAGAAGACACCCACCAAGCGCAGCACTCTCATCATCTCTGGTGTTTCCAAGGTAACAGGGCTCTGGGGAAAGGAGCCAGGATAGGGAGAGAGCCCTCCTTGGGCACTCCTGCCCATTAAAACTTGTCCCTCCTGCCAGGTGCCCATTGCTCAGGATGAGTTGGCACTGTCCCTGGGCTATGCAGCATCCCTGGAAGCTTCAGTGCAGGATGACACAGGGAGCAGCGGAGGTCCCTCTTCACCTCCCTCAGACCCACCAGCCATGTCCCCAGGACCCGTAGATGCCCTCTCCAGTCCCACAAGTGTCCAGGAAGCAGATGAAACCACACGTTCAGACATCTCCGAGAGGCCATCTGTGGATGATGTTGAGTCAGAAACAGGGTCTACTGGTGCCCTGGAGACCCGCAGCCTCAAGGATCACAAAGGTGGGGAGATAATAGCAGGGCACCCCAATCTACCTCTTTTTTTTACATCCATCACAGTGACTTGGGTCCTACTAGATATTTTAGAAAATGGGAGGCTCGGCCAACTTGCCTTATGCTTTCCTCCCTGAGACTGAGCTGAGCTCCAGAGGAGGGGAACTTGATGCCTAGGTTCCTGGTCTGGTTCAGACAGGCTTGGGTGACAGGGATTCTAAAGTATTTTCCTTTTGTCTCTAGTTTTCTTTTCTCCTGAGCCCAACAGTCTGAGTTCCTCCCATTGCTTTTTCTCCCATCTTCACTCTGTTCCATGCCACCCCAAGAGTACAAGAAATCCTACCAGACACGTTTGAGGGTCAGCCCTCGGGCTGTGGACAGCTGTGGCAGTTTTCACTTCAAAGGGCGAGGGGCTCACAGCTAAACCTAATCACTCATTTAACAGTGAGGCCGCCGGCCAGGAATCTGTCTCCTTATGATTTAAGCCTGTGTTAGTTCGTGTCTCAAGCCTGCTGTGTGTGTCAGTGCCTTCCTCAACTGTCTTGGTCCTGGATTTACCACTTTGAAGTTTCCAGACACACTGCTTCCTGTGCGCACCCTGGAATGCAGTAAACAAGTTGGTGTCAATCCACCTTTTCCTTAATGATTTATGGGCTTTGGAGAACACCTTGTATTAGCCTTTGTTTTTTCTGGTCTCAGTCTGTCCACATAGAGCAGTGGCCAGGGCCCTGCCTCCTAGGGGCAGAGTCAGGTGCATACAAAACCCCATGAGCGTCCAATTTCATCAGGATGGATAAAGTGTATTTTTGGCTCTACTTCATTTCCTGTCTGGCTTTAGGTCCAAGACACTGGTTCTGTGGTTCATCTTTTGTCATTCCATCATTGGTCCTTTCTCTGTCACCCACCTCTCTTCACAGTGAGTTTCCTGCGCAGTGGCACTAAGCTCATCTTCCGCCGGAGACCTCGTCAGAAGGAAGCTGGCCTGAGCCAATCACATGATGACCTCTCAAACACGACGGCCACACCCAGTGTCCGAAAGAAGGCTGGCAGTTTTTCCCGCCGTCTTATCAAGCGTTTTTCCTTCAAGTCCAAACCCAAGGCCAATGGCAACCCCAGCCCCCAGCTCTGAGGGGCCTCACCTCCTGAGCTATGAGAGGGCAAGAATTCTTTCAGCTCGTTACCCACATCCCCTTCTCTACACCTTCCTGGATTCCTAATGTTGGGTTCAGGAAAGCCCTCGGATTCCAGGAAGCCCTATCCATCCTGGGCTGTGGGACTGGTTGGAAGGGAGCTTGCAGTGGGAAACATTTGAGAGATGGGCACCCATTGCTACAGGCACAGAAAAAGAGAGTTGGTAGCTGGGAGTAAGAGGGAGGCTCTGTCCTGACACGTGTGGACATTGCTCAGAAGCATTTGTCCCCTGCTAACAGTGGCCCCCCAAGAGGAGTGCCAGGGTGCTCAGCTCCTCGTGGATCCTTCCTCCTTTATTTATTCTTTTCTATTTATATGTGTGACCTAGGACCCTCAGTGAGCAGATGACAGAGGGCATCTCTCCAGGTGATCCTTTTTCTTCTGTCCCAGAAGGGTAGGCAATTCCCAGGAGGGGTTCCCATGCCTCCTTCAGGTCCCCACTCAGACCAGCACCAGTGTCTGCCTCTGAGGACATTGGCAGCTCATAGGAAGCCAGGCTGGTGCCCGGGATGGGGGGCAGGTACTCCCCACCTCCCTGCTGCCCCAATGCTCCTCATCTCTCCCTCCCCTTTTCTTACTGTTTTTTGTACTTGAGGCCTTCTCCATGAGCAGTGGCTCAGATGGAAGGAGGGAGCCAGGAGCCTGGTGGGAAGCCTTGTCCAGGGACACGGCTTTAGGGGCTTTAAAGACTGTGTGATGGTGGGCAGGGGCAAGGCTGTACCTCTGTATGTTGGGGGATGATGATATCCATTGCTGTGTGATGGCTTGGAGTTTAATTTATTAAATTAAAGTCAAACTGGAATTTATAAACTGAACAAATGTTATCTTTTGAAAGACAAATAGGCAGTCATGCTGATAGGTTGGGGATGATGGGTAAGGACCCAGGTAGCCATACGGGACAGATGGTCCTGAAGGAAGGAAGGAAGGAAGGAACGTGTAGACACAGGAAGAGAGGGACAAGAATCTCTGAAAAGTTGCAGAAAGAAAGCCAAGGGGCTTCTCCAGGCATGTTCATCCCTTTTTCTAAAACAGGCTGCTCCTTTCTGGATATAACAGTTCAGAGGATTAACTCTGGAACTACACTGCCTGGATTTGAGTCCCAGCTTCATCAATTGCCTGTGTGACCTCCAGAAAGTTTGTATAAGCTCTGGGTGCCTTGTTTTCTCTCCTGTAAGAAGAATCATGAGGGCCAGGCAGATGGCTCAGTGGCATAAGCACCTGCCTGGCAAGTCCAAGGTCCTGAGTTTGACCTCCAGTACCAAAAACCCCCACAAAAACAATAACAACAAAAACATAAAGACAAAAACAACATTTAAAAAAAGGAGAATGGGCTGGCGGGATGGCTCAGCGGTTTAAAGCATCTGCTTAGGTAAGCTTAGGCAATCTCAGGGACTTTGGTTCAATCCCTGGCACCACATGCTTGCCAGACCCACCCCCAGGGCAGGTGGAGCCAGCCATAATGATGATGATGATGATATAATAATAATAATAATAATAATAATAATAATAATAGAACCATGGTAATAGCTGTCATTCAGCTGTGCATGAGAAGTAAATGAATAAAGTGCTTAGAACTATGCTGTGTGGAGTCAGTGCTAAGTGTTAACTGTAGCCTCCAAAGAGGCCAAATAGGAAGAAGTCTTTTTTTTCCAAAACCAGAGATCAAACTCAAGAACTCAGGACCTTGAACTAAGCACTTGTCCCCTTGAGCTGTCTCCCCTGTTCCAAGAAGTAATATCTTTCATTGTTTTAGTCTTTTATTCCAAAACTAGGACAAGTTTTAGGGAGCAGTAGGTACTGGCAATCTCCGTGTCCCTGGTTTTTGTCCTCTAAGATCTTAGAAGGATTTGAACCAGGTAAGCTTCTGCAAAATGTAGGACAGACCACAGAACCAATAGGTAGGAAAACTGAGTCTACCACAAACACACCAAGGGAGCAGGCTACTTCTTTCTCATCTTAAATAAGTATGGGCTGGATAATCAGCCAGGTCACTTCTATCCTTGACATTCTGTGACTTACCTACAGCACAGAGAATTCAGGGCCCATGCCTGGGTAGACAGCGTAGAACTGTTGATGTTCCCCATCCTCCTTTCCATTCTAGTCATGGAATATTCAGGATTTGGAAAGAGCCATAGGATTTGGATGTTCAATTACTTTTATATAATGAAATGCTCAACTGTAGGTCATGAAAACTCATTTTCCAAGCTCTTCTGGAGCAGTTTGCTTATCAGTGTTAAAGATAGGCAAACACATGGACTTGGTAATTTCACAGGAAACTTGTTGATGGAGGGCAGATAGAGTTCTGCTGGACATGTGAGTCTAGTGCTGTGTTGCCCACAGAGCAATGGAAAAAGATATTGTTAAAGTCAAGATGAGCCAAATTACATTTCAAATAGATTTTCAAAATGAATGCAAGGGGGGCGGGTAGCTCCATGATAAAGTTTGTCTAGCATATATGAAGCTGAATAAGTAACTAAATAATTCTATTAACCATTTTACATTAGAGATTCACAGCTTTTTTTAAATTTTTATTTATTTTTTAAAATTAATTTTTTATTTTATTTTATTTTTCTATATTATGGCCTGCTCAGCCTGCCCTGGGGGTTGGTCTGGCACAGCACGTGGTGCCGGGGATTGAATTGTGGTCTCTGCGGTTGCCTAAGCTTGCCTAAGCAGGCGCTTCAGATCATGAGCCATCTCACTGGCCCGAAATTCACAGCTTTTAATAAGAATAAATTCTGCTTTAAATTTTCTTTTAAAGGAACCAGGCATGGTGGCTCATGCCTGTAATCCCAGCACTTGGGAGGCTGAGACAGGAGGATCAGTGCAAGTTCGAGACCAGCCTGGGCTACAAAAGTAAGCTCAGGGTGAGCATGAACTGCATAGTGAGATCCTGCCTCAAAAAACCAAAAAATAAATTTAAAAAAATTTCTTTTAGTGGCAGCTTTTATTTTTTATTATTATTTTTTAAATGTATTTAGCACAGGGTCTACAGGGTCTCACTACACAGATTGGATTCCTAGTGATCCTCCTGTTTGCAGCCTCCCAAGCACTGGGATTATAGCTGTGTGTCACCACATCCAGACTCAGTCACTGGCTCAGAGGGTCCTGGGGGTCAGGGCTGGCACAGCTATTTATGTATGTATGTATGTATGTATGTATGTATGTATTTTTGCAGAACTAGGGATTGAACTCAGGCCCTTGCACTTACCAGGCAAGTGCTTATTCTACTGAGCTATCTCCCCAGCCCCTATTTTATTTTTTAGATAGGGTCTCACTATGCAGTTTTGACTGGTCTCAAACTCTCAGAGATTCTCCTGGCTCAACTTCTGGAGTGCTGGGATTACAGGCATGCACCACTATGCCCAATTCAAGGGCCACATCCACATCTGGGGCCGGGATGGTGCGGGCCCAGGATCCAGTGTGCCAAGACAGCACAACATGTGGGGCTGGGAATTGAACTCGGGTCCTTGTGCTTGCTATGTAGGTGCTTATGCCTATGAGCTATCTCTCTGGCCCCTATTGGCAGCTTTCAAAGAACAAATCTCAGAATGTTTGCATTAGCCAGTGAAAATTTGGCTTGTTTTCAATAGAAGCAGATTGAGATAGAAGAAAACTATGCCAGACAGCAAGAAACTGCCTTAAATGTTACAAACATAGATGGATTCCACAGAAATAGTGAAATTTTTGCTCTAAAGCCTATGTTGGAGTTCATATAACTCTGTGATTGAACTTATTTTTCGTGAAACTGCTAAAATAAAGTGCAGAGCCATTTTCAGTGGTGGTAGGTCTGGATTAAATGAGGTTGGCATTTCTTCAAGTTTCTACTATGTGCATTTCTGAATGAATAAAGCTGGTAAAATATATTTTGTACTTTTCAATTTTTTTAAAAATTTATTTTGTTTTCTTTTTTAAACTTTATTTATTTATTTATTTATTTATGTTATGGCCAGCTCAGCCTGCGCTGGGGTGGGGCTGGCACAGCATGTGGTGCCGGGGATTGAACCGCGGTCCCTGCAGTTGCCTAAGCTTGCCTAAGCAGGGGCTTTAGACTGCTGAGCCAAATTATATTTTTAAAATCCCATTTTAAAATGAAGACTAAGCTAAAATTCACTGCTGAAAACAATATTCATACTGAAAAAATTACTCCACCGTAAAGTACTTCTCTCTCACGTGCTAGGCCCTGAGTCCAGTGGTCATTACTGCAACAAATAGCATCAACAAGAAAATTCACACACTTTTCTTGGGGAGATGGCACTGACCTCTGGTCTCTTTCTTTTTTTCTTTCTTTTTTTAAAACCGGGATTGAGCTCAGGACCTTGGGATTGCCAGCCTGGTGCTTATGCCACTGAGCTATCTTCTTGGTTCTCAAGCCCAGAGCCTCTATTGACCAGTGCTGTACTACTGAGCTATACTCTCAGCCCTTACCCTACATGAGTGGAGGGCTCCTGTCGCAGCTCTGTCACACTGCACCAGGCTGTCCTGGTCCTCTCACCCTGACTCCCATACCTCCATGTCTGGTCTGGAGGCCTTGCTGCCACCAAATGGCATCTTTAAATTCATTTAATTTATATTGAAAGGGCTTGCCAGGTAGCTCAGCGGATTTTTTTTTTTTTTTTTTTTTTTTTGTCTTTCTGAGATAGGGTCTCACTATGCAGTTCAGGCTGACCGTGAACTCACTTTTGTAGCCCAGGCTGGTCTCGAACTCACACTGATCCTCCTGCCTCAGCCTCCCAAGTGCTGGGATTACAGGTGTGTGCCACCCTGCCTGGCTCCAGCTCAATGGATTAAAGCACATGATTCAGTAAACTCTCAGGCCCTCAGGACCGCGGTTCAACACCCGGCCCCACATGGAGCCTGATAACTACCCTTAAGGCCACCTGAGCCATCCAAAAAAACCAACCTCTTCATTTGAAATGTAGGGTATTTCTATGACTATATAAATGATATTGAATTGGTTATCTCTAGGTTAGAAGACACAGAAAACTACAATGCAATAAAATATCAATCCCAATCAACATTACTAAGACACATAATTTATTTAGCAAGTATGTTGAATCCTTACAGAGTTCCAGCCACTGCACTAAATGATTGGGTTATCCCAGTGAAGGATACACTCCCTGTCTTCCTCCATGAGTGAGTCTGTACCAGAATGTTGAAGAGTAAGCAGGCAAATACAATACTATGAGATAGACCGGTATTACCAATACAGGAAGGGACGGTCAAGGAAGGCTTCTGGGTAAAAAGTAAAGAAGGCAAGGAAAGCAACTCGGCTGATTACAGAACGGGATAGCGATGCCATCAGTGTTGAGACAGGGAGATGAGGAAGGTTATTTTGGGCAGAGAAAACAGCAAGTACCAGGGATAAGAGGTTGAAGGTGGCTGGGTGTGGTGCAGTAGGAAATTAGACTGAACTGGACTCGAGATGCGAGTGAAGAAGGCAGGACCCAGGCGCTGAAGGCTCTCGAAAGCCTCAGTTTGGTAACGTAGGGTGGTGATCCGGTCAGATCTTTTTTTTTTTTTAAATATCACTTTTGAGTGTTCTGTGGAGGATGCTTTGGTGGGAAGCTAGTGCAGCAGTGGGGCCAGTTTAATGTAGACGTCTGGGCTGGACAGCTCCCATGGCTTAGGCTGGGGAAGGTGAAAATAAAGAGGGATGCATTTCAGACACTATGTTTAAGAAGCTAGACTCCACTGAACTTGGCAATGG
>PVKN010011707.1:0-21396 GCA_004027915.1 Capromys pilorides
AAATAACTTGCTGAAGATCATAGATTTTAGCTGTGGCAGAATCAGCACTGAACTCAAATTCCTCATGCTATAATTCCTGCAATCAAGAAAAGTTACTCATTTGTAAAAATTAACAACCTTGCTTAAACTAAACCCAGAGTTGAAGTTTATGTCTCCTAAACCATAAATCAATGTTCTTTTATAATGTATCTCTCTTTTAGGTACTTATTAACCAGTCAATTAGAGGACATGAGAAAATATTATTCAGCCCCAAAGATGGTTTTGTAAAGCTTATTGGTACGTGCAACTGGAGGATTGGCTGACCTCTTCCATTCCATGTTTGTCAGTCCCTGGTCTGGGGATTATCTTGTCTCCTTCTACCTCCAATGTCTGTCCCCAACCCATGATGCTGTCTCATCCATAGTTTCCATATGCACTTTTCCTACCTCTCCATCATTCCCTCATTGAGATTGTTGATTGTGTCAATCCAGGTACCAATTTCTTGTACAATAGGATTTAAACCCTCACCATACCATTTATGGACGGTAGATTTCTCCAGGATAAATCTGACTCTAATTCCTTGCTGTAGCAGCTTGGTTTCTCTAGGTCTCCCAAGTCTAATCTTTTCTCAGTCTTTCCTATTTGCCTCTCTGGGTCCTATGGTCTCCCATGGTGCAGAGGTCCTCGAGGGCAGAAATCATGTCTAATTCTTTCCTACTGCCACAGAGTGGGACTCTTACAAGTATATTATGCAAAAGGGCCAGTTCCTTTAACACTCATATTTTCTTCTCCAGAATTCCATTTTACCTACTCCAACTGCTTCTGCAAAAGCAGTTTGACATTGGTCAGTTGTATGTTCTAATCTTCTTAATTTGAAAGAATAGAGCCCCTTTGTAAAAGAAGATATATCACAGTAATATTTTACATAGAATGTTTCCCTACCTGTAGAGGATGGCTGGAAATGCCTACATTAAAAGTGATTGTGGGGATGTGGATAAAACAGGAAAAGTAAAGATCAGGAGTGGTGTCTGCTGTAAAGCAGGTGTTTGAAAATCTGAGGTGGGAAAACAGGAATATTTCTTAGCAAAAGGAAATTGCCTTAGTTACATTATAGGTGAGACAAAATACACCACACCCAAAAAAGGAAGAAATGTTTCTTGTAGCTCACAGCTTGCAGAGGTTTGAGTTTCTAGCTGGGAAGCTCCAAGGCAGGAGAGCATAGCAGAGGGGCATCTCAGGGGAGAAACTGTTCATGATGGCAGAAGGCAGCAACACAGCAAAGAAGAAGCAAGCAACAGGGGACAACAGCCTTCTTCGTGGCTATCACATTATGTCCAGTGTATACACTCTGAAAGGATGTCACATGCACCCAGGTGGGCCTTCCCATTATCCACACACAGAACTATGCCAAACCAATCAGCAGACTCATTTAGTAAACAAACACCTTTAGTCACACACTCTACATTGAGCCACTTCTGGAAAAGCCCTGCCTTATATGTGTATGAGACCCTGGGATGATGTGGTGCCAAAAGCCATAGCAGGAAGTTTCACTGTAATGCATTAAGAAATTCTGTATGTGGCTTCCAACTGATCTATTCATGACGGTTTCAGAGAGATGACATGTTCCGAAACATTAGATGAAAGGTGCCTAATGAGTGGCCAGTCCAAACATTTTGCCTTGAGTCCAGGAGCCTTCCAGCTTGACTCTGCCAAGTTAACTCAGTGCATGACTGGATGACTAATGTAATAACATTATTTTCTTGCTTTGGTATAGTGTACGCCGCTGTGGAGAGTTGAGAGGTTGCAATGTGACAGACACACAGCAAAGAATAGCATTCCATCTGCAAAGATCCCAGAATCTCTTTTAACTCAAGGCTAAAATCATTGCGCATGGCAAAATACCTCATTTCATTCTCTATGTGTCCCCAAATTTAGTGATAATTAAGGTATATCTGATATTACATACATATATCTTTGCATGCACACACGTTTTATTTTTTACTATTTTTATCAGTTTCTTTCACCTTCACATTTTCTCCATATATAACAACATGCAAGTTTGTGATTTTACTTTCATTCATGATTTTCCCATAACTCATCTTTGAATACATTTCCTTTATAAACAGTATATACTTAGTCTCTGCTCAGCTATGTGCTAAGGTTGGGTGGCTACAGAGATTATTGTGATGTAACTCTGTTCTTTAACCTCATGTGAGGAGGGGATGTCCAGGGTTGACTGAATCAAAAGAGCAGGTAAGAAATATTAAAATAATATATCATCCCTTAGCTCTAAACACCCTCCACATTTGGCTTCTGTTGCCCTACTGGCATCAGGACTGAGAAAACAAGTTCAGGTGAGAAGCACCAGTCATAGCAACCATGCCACTGAGATAGGGTTTCAAACCTTCATGTACCTCCCATTCTCAGGTCATTATTAAGGCAGAACATTTATAGGAGGACATGAAGGGTGAATGTTGCAATACAGTCTGACAGGAGGTGTCTCCCCCTGAATAGGTTCTACCTGTGTGTAATACAACATCATGAATGCGTGAATGCTCTGTGACGAGGCTTCTATTTCTGTTCAAATTAGTAGAGGAAATATAGATGATCAAATAAATACAAGGTACACCAACAGTACCCAAAATCATTGCCATTGTTAGATTTGGCCAAGGGAACAAGCTAATGGTTTATATTTATTGATGACATAGGACAGTCCCTACTATAGAATGTATTATTTTATTTTATATTCATTTCCAAATGTGACATATTATAGAAGGTGAAGAAGGTAAGGTCATTCATCATGGTCCCTGTCTCAATAAAGAACCTGAATGTATAGCTTGATGCCACTGTGAATCCTAATGCATATTTATTCTGGTGACAATATCTGTATACAATAACTGCAGCTTCCTGCACACTCTTACAAATTGTCTATAACACAACTACCTTAGAAATAACAATGTCATTAGTGTCAATATAATTCTACTATTTTTCTACATTTGCTTCTTGGTTGGCATTTTGTGTAACTTGTGATGTATTCAAATGATAAACAAAGATGACAGTAATAAAGATCCTTTTCCCAGAAATTTTTGTCTATGTGATGCATTAGAGCTGCTGTTCAGGGTTTTTATTGTCCTTTTTCCATTGCTCTGGTAAAATCTCTGATATCAACAAGTTAAAAAGGAGAAAGATTTATATTGGTGCCCTGTCTCAGAGGCTGCAGCCCACGGTCAGTGTGCCCCATCACCTTGAGCCTGCAGCAAAGCAAAGCATCTCATGAGAGAAGTGTGCGGTCCAGCAAAAGTGTGTACCTCATGGTTACCAAGAAGCAAAGTGGGAGAGATAGAAGGGAGAAGGGGAGCATTGGGGAGAGAAGAGGAGAAGGTAAATAAGAGATTAGAAAAGAGAGAGGGTAGCACTCATGTCTTTTCCTGGTGTCCACATCATGACCTAACTTCCTTCATTAGGCCTCATGCCCTACCACAGGCAGGCTACGAAGCCTTCCTTGCATTGCTTTTGGGGAACAATGAAGATTCATGTGGTAACAGCTGTCATCTCTTGATTTTGTCAGAAGACTCAGCAGAGTATGGATGTTATTCTGGAATATAAGTTAAGAAAGGGCCAGGGGATCCTGGGATGGCTGAAGAAGCAGTAGAGAACACACAGATGGATGCCAGAAGGTGCAGGTCAGGGAATGAGCTCTTCCATTCAGTGAGCTGAAGACCAAGTACTTTACCTCTCTATTCAAACCACCTGATGATTCAGAGTTACTACCATGGGTGTTTCTTATCCTATGTGCACCATTAGAGGTAGGCTCTGGCCCTTGAGTGCTGACACTGTGGAATGAGTCTTGATGACCAGAAGCAATGTGTGGTAGTGACTGGAGTATAACCCTTGATTCCTGCTCTACAGAAAGGCCAGGTATATGTGTCACGTGACTACTCATTTCTAGGAGAAACTCTCCATGACTACAGCCCTATTGGGTAAGGAGAGCTAGAGTAGATCTGCCAACCACGTGGTGGGGTGTCCGCATCTCCAGACGCCAGGTACACAAGTGTCTACACTTTGAGACCCCACTCACACTGACTAAGCCCAAAAGACTAGCATGGCTAACTGAGCTCAGACACCAGCCAGTGGCTGTGATAGGCAGACAGTGGGACAGAGCAGAAAAGTGGAATATTAGCCAAACTCTGGAAGATTTCCCTACAAACTAAACTGCAGAATACAGTGAGCATCAGCACCTATAGCAGAAATGCCAAAAGGAGAATCAGCTTGGGCCATTGTCTAAACCTTGCCAGGAGGGACACTAGGGAGAGCAGATATCACTGCCAGGTAGACAGCTATTGCAGGGATGTCAGGTTCCTCACACCTGTCTGTGAAAACACAAGAAACACAGCACTGTGTCTACCACATGGAATCAAAGATTCTGAAGCTGAGCGACATGTGCAGTTCACAAATAAGGCAAGTTCAAGAGAATGCTAATTAGAATGAAAGGTGTGAGTTCAGCGGATTGAATATATATGTTTTAACCAATTCTGTGTTCTATGTTTTACTGTCTTTTCATATTGCTCCAGTTAAATCCGAAATAGGGAAGTGGTATCATTTCCCCCAATTTAGACAGCAATGCTTAGATCCTGATAAGTTGATAAATCTTCAAAGTCAAGATTTAAACCTATCTCTAATCTTTTCCAAAAAATTAGAAGATCTTTGAAACTTGAAATAGTGTAAGGCACTGGGCAAATCCACACTGATTTGTAATCACAGATTGCAAATGGTGCCCATGTGGATTCTTCTTTTGGACTCTTATCAAGCTCTGTGGGACGTCCCATTTAGCACATAACTATTACCAAGTTCTGTGGGATGGACCATTTAGCAGATGAGATGCAGAGAGTTTATGCATTTGACCAGAATCTTGAAGGAGTTCTCTGCTAGATGGACTGCCCTGCAGACACAAGCAAGAATCATCTGCGAGTTGGGATGTCCCACAGAGCTTGGTGATGAACCAAAAGAAACCCCAGGATTCTCTCTGCTGTAGTTGTACTTCTCCTATGTCACTGGCAATGCCCTTGAAAATATTTTTCAACAGCTGATGTCTCCATGAAAACCATCTCCAGTTAAATCGTAAAGGGAAAGCAGAGAGAATCATGCACAGTGTGTACAGAGGGCAAGCATGGAGAACAACTTGAACCAATTTTATGAATATCAGGCCTTCTATTTGTCTTTTGAAATAGGATCTCCCTATGCAGCTCAGGTTGGCCTGGAGCTCACTTTTGTAGCCCAGGCTAGTCTTGAACTCACACTGATCCTCCTGCCTCAGTCTCCCAAGTGCTGGAATTACAGGCATCTGCCACCATGCCCAGTCTCAATTGTTGTCTGTGTGCCTTGGGGGCGGGGCAGGCCCTGGGGATCGAGCTCCAGCCCTGTGCCTGCTTGCAGGCATTTTAATCCACTGAGCTGTTGGCCGACCCAGGCCCTTCTATTTGAAAACTGCTTAAGTCACTGATAAAATATGACAGCCAGACACACGTACAGGGGACCTAGGAAAATGCACTGGACTGTTATTTAGTGCGTGACAGCTGGCTAGGTACTTTCATAAACTTATAAGCTAGTGTTACTAGGCATGGTGAAAAAATCATGACTAAGGATCTACTTCAGTTCTCACTGGAAATCAGGTTTGCCTTAAAGGCTCATCTTCACTATCATATCTGTGATTGTTAGTTGTGATGTCACCTTGGGTACAAACCACTTAGAAGATGGGGAATGACCTGCATCCATCTGTGTGACTGAAATAGAGCCTGAAACTTAAGGAGGGATGAGCCATCCTTAATGTGGGTGGCACCAAATCAATAACCAATAGGCTTTTAGCCTGGAGAGAATAAAAAGAGAAAGAAGTATGAAATCTATCTCTCTTCTTCGGAGAGTTCTGGTTTTGGCCACTGCCTCTGGTTGTTGGTGTCCAGCTCCCCTGGGCTTCATAGTGCAAACTCTATGGCCTTCCAACACAGACCTTTTAGCTTTCTGGCAATGGCTTGCACTTAACTTCGCAGTGAGGTTCAGGTGCCAGACCTCTGATTGGATCTTCTAGCCCTTAAGGACACAGAAGGCCATTTCTCATTCTTCCATTGGAAAACAGCTATTGGGACCCTTGCTTCTAATCCTGTAACCTTAACTAGTAGATACTTGGTATAATCAAACCTGCACTTCAAATTTAATCTGTTCCTTGAGCGTCCCTTTGGTAATACAATGGCTTACAAGGACTTGCCTCTTCTGACCCTTGTAACTTTCCCCAGTGTGCCTGCTTCTCTCCCCTACATAGCTCTTACTTTCTGCTCCTTTTCCCCCCTGCCTGGCAGGTGGCCTTCTCTACAGGTCTTTGATTTCTTGTGCTTGATCCTGCCTCAAAGACTTTGCGTGGCCATTCCCTCTTTTCAATGATCTTCTTCCTATTAGCCAAATGCCTGCTCCTTCTCTTGCTTCTAGATTTTCTTCTAAAGTCATTCCCAGGCCACCTTGCCAAAAATCTCTTTGATCCTCACCCTAACCAGAACTGTCATAGGCCACTTTCTAACAGTACCTGTTGTAGTTTTTGGTGCTGTTGATACTCTCTCCTCACCAGAATGACATCTTTATCTTAGAGACATTCCCTTCTGAATTTGGTTTGTTTTCCCCTTCTGAATTCCAAGGCTGAAGTACATAGTGGCTCTTGATTTAAAAGGTGCTAAATGACTCAAGTGAATAAATAAGTGCATCTGTGTTTGGTAGAAACTGGCTAACAGACCCCTAAGCCTGAGCTCTTTGTGATGCATCTCATCTCCTTGAATCTCTTTTTAATTTTAAAGAGAGAAAAAAGATCATCAAAACAGTGAGAAATGAGTTTCAAAACAAGTTTTCAGGGCAGTAACAATGGTTGATACACTGCATATTATTGTCTCCATAGTAGTTATTCAGACTACAAAATATAGACGTAATAACTTGTCCAAACAATATTAGCACAAAACTTTCCTTTCCATAAACTAAGAAAAACTAGCTGTGTAGCCATCTTAACTATCTTGTATAAATATGTTTTTTTTTCTTTTTTCCTTTCTTCCATTTTCCTTTCTTTCTTCACAGGTTGTCTTGTCTTTGAACAGTTTCTTCTCCATTCCTAAAATCTACTGTCCATTTCAGATCTTATTTACTCATTCAGTTTCTCACACTAGTGAGACAATGCAATGTTTACACAAGTGAACCTGATTGAATTTACTTATGAGTATGGTCTCCAGCATCTTAACTGTTGGTCCTGAACACAGGGAACCTCCTGTGCTCTCTCCCTAGGTCTTGCCACCGAGGAGCACTACAATTCAGCCTGTATCTAGAGACGAAGCCTCCAGGGACGCAAACCCAGCAGTGCAGGTGGCTGTGCATGGACTTTTGGGTCCTGCAGAGGGCACCCCAAGACCATCAAACAGCCGGACACTATAGTTTGGAGACTCAGAACTGTCACTTGTAGTTGTTTGCTTGGAATCTAAAAATGAATGAATGAATGAATGAATGAATGAATGAATGAATGGAATTGGTGTTGGAAACAAGAATAACAGGGAAATCAAGAGATCAGAATTAGTGAGCATCCACATGGCTGGTTATATTTTAGTTAGTACAAACATGATCAATTCATCTGTGCCAGTTCAATCCTCAAATGATGACTGAGGTGTGTTTTGTGCCAGGCCTTGTGGAAGATCACAAGAGGACACTTGTGAAGATGCTTCAGCACCAAGATGACTCTGGTTTATTATCATTCTTACAACTCCTTAATGGCCTGCTCAGGACACAGTGCCTAAATGTCCTGTGAAAGAAGGGATTTATTAGTTACACCTCCTCTTGCCTACAGTGAAAGGTGGAACTTTTAAGAGGTTGGTGGAGTCCATGTATTCTTTCTTTTACCAGATATTGCAAGTTTGTTTATGTCCCAGGCTTGACATAATCACTTGCCAAAGCAGATAAGATTTATGCATCACTGGAGCATACATGCTAGTCAAGGTGTCACTCAAAACACCCTAAATAAATAAAATAGGTGACTTTTAAGTTATTTATAGCTCCTGTATAAACCTTTCCCTGATGCCTAAAGCTAGAATTATTTCTTCCTCTCTTTTCTATGTGACATTTTTTGTCTCTCTTAAAGTCCGCACTATGCCAGTCCTAAAAATGTTATTTATGTCTGCTTATTTTATTAAGTCTGACTGTTTTTCCTCTGTCAGGTTGGACTCTTCGGTGTTTTGCTATGTAAATGGAATCCAGTATCTTCAGCCTTTCCAGTTTTTCAGTTCCCTCTTTCACAGAGAAGTCCCTGCAGCTGTATGCACTGCATACTTAACCGCTGGCAAGAAGCCCTGCTGAACACTTCCTGCCTGGATGACTCTGGCTGTCGTCTTCCTTCAGCTTTTCCTCAAGACCCTCTGCTGATGTCTACATGAAACCTCAAGATTTCAGGCTCCCCTCTTGTTCTTAAAACATGGAAAGGATAGGGAAATTAAAAAAAAAAAAACAAGAAGAACAAAAAGGAAAACTCCAGCAGAGGAATAAGCAATTAAACGAACTGTTCCTCCAATTCTACTATCCTTTTAGTTTTCTTCTCTCCAATTAATAATATTAAGTCAAACATTATTTTATCTAAATCCAAAAACTGCACTTGGTTAGCTTAGCAAAACAGTGGCCAGGTTCAAGCTGTTAGTGTAGCACCTATTTCTGTGTAGGCAGAGTAAACACAAGCATTACTCTGATTTATTGCATACTGGAAAATAGAGAAGCAACCCCACACTGCTGCTCCTGTGCCACATAGCAGGAGACTCAAATTTCCAAGAGCAGAAGTGCAAACCTGCATTGTAAGGACATGCTCTCTTATCCTGGGACCACCATCCTTACTCATGCAAATTTCTAGAATATTTACACGAATAAAGTATTGTTGATGTTCTCATCTCTGGAAGGATTTGGTAAATATTAGAGTTTCTGCCTCACTTTCCATTATTCATGTAGAGAAACAAACTCAGATTCAGAGGTAATGCAGGGTAATAAATGGGTAAAGTGCTCTAGAGACTTGGAAGCATTGAGAATCAATGTTTCTCAGTGATCACGGGGTGGGTAAGTCTATGTTGTGTGAGGTTTGCTGGGCTGTGGACAGAGATCCATAGATTTTCAGCCAGAGGATAGAGGAAGGCCGGGAAGGCAGAGAAATCAAGCTCACTAATGGCAGGGTGGGTGGGTTAGGGAGGGGTGTCCCCAAACTGATGAGCACTCCCTTTGGACTTGGAAGAGTAGTGTTTGATGCTGGGCTGGCTGGAGGTGAAATAGGAAAAGCGCTGTAAGTATTGAACACTTGGATCTGCAAGAGGGAATGGACAATACAGTTAATACCAGATCTATGAGAAACAGAACTCCGAAAATAAAAAAGTTAATGAACCCTGGTCCCGACCCCCCCCCCCCAAAAAAAGTTAATATGCAATGCAACTTTTAATCACAAACAAAATGCGTGCAAATAGTGCAAGATCAGATGGATGCCATCAACCCAGCAGCAGTTGGTGGGTCAGTGCTGACAGCTACAAGTGGGCAGTTTAAGGCCAGCACCTATTAAGGGGGTTTGGCTAGGACATTTGGCACAATTTTACAAGCAATTACAATTTAGTGTCTAAACTTATGCACATATATTTTAAAGGATATTAATTATACTAACTATTATTCTTACGTGCCTGTTATAATTCTTCTTTTTTTTGCAAGAAAGAAAAGTGATATTTATTAGATGTTTATTAGTTTTCCAGTTCCCTCTTTTACAGAGAGGGTTACAAAGAGGGAACTATATCCAAGCATTCAGTACTTATAGCGCTTTTCCTATTTCACTGTCAGCCAGCCCAGCATCAAACACTACTCTTCCAAGTCCAAAGCGAGTGCTCATCAGTTTGGGGACACCCCTCCCTAACCCACCCACCCTGCCATTAGTGAGCTTGATTTCTCTGCCTGCCTGGCCTTCTTCTATCCTCTGGCTGAAAATCTATGGATCTCTGTCCACAGTTCAGCAAACCTCACAGGATCATCTTTTCTGAAAGCAATAAAACATTGTGTACATGTTCAAAAGTACATAGCAAAATCCATTAAAATTATTGTTTTCTATTGTATATTAATAACAGAATATTTAATTATGACCTGTAATTGCACACCATTTTTAAATGGTGATAGGAATCTCATACTTTGAGAGATTCCTAAAGCAATCACCAAATTCAAGAGCATAATTATCTGATTTTGTTATTACAAACATTTCTTTACGTTAATTGTAGTCTATTATATCATAAAATGAGGTTTAACTGAAATCTTTACACAGTAGCTGTCTTATAGAGTTACTTAAATAGTTATATTCAATATTAGAAAATAAGATGTGTTCAGAATCTTTTCCTAAATAAATCATATGCCTGACACAAATTTTCTGAGGTTAGACTTAGGAAAATACTCTATGACAATAAAGACAGTGTTCTTGGACAATAGCTTTTAGGACAGTTACAATATTTCTATATTGTCTATCCTTCATGTTTGACCAGAAAATTATCAATTAAGTAGCTATAAATAATATTTGATAGATGCTGAACCATTAGACCACTGTCTATTTCAAGGCAATGCTATTGCAACAGGATAGCATCACTCTGACTTCTATGTGCCTGGAATTCTAATAAGACTTTGTGTGACATCGGCCACTGAAAATTGTGGTGAGCCAATGAAAGAGCATAAGCCCACCCCTTCTCAGGAGAGGTATTTGGCTACCAAAATCCAGGCAAGGTAGCAGGTGGCAGGGAGTGCTGGCTCAGTCCTTACAACCCAATGGCCCAGACAACACTTGTTGACCAACAGCACTGAGAATTTTTTTCACCTACAGTGCAGTGAGGATTATTCACAGCTTTGAGCTTGAGAGGATCAATCCATTTCTCCCCACTGACCTGTATCCCCACAACTTTGACTCTGTGCTGACTGTGAGTCCCTCTCGGCAATAACACCTTTTTCTTCTATCACTCTATCTTTTCATTGAATCTAGGCATTCTTGTTCAGTTAACACCTCATGAAAAAAAAAAAAAACATATATATATATATATATATATATATATATATATATATATATATAATTCTTTTTGTGCCATGAATCAACTCATGGCCTTGCACTTGCTAGTCAGGGACTGTGCTGCTAAGCTGTATCCCTGGCCTCTAATTTCTGTTTTATTGATGCAATAAGGACAAGTCAGTAAGTTACTTGCTGAACCCCAGCCTCTGATGTCAGGGAGTCTGAGGCTATAGTGTCTGCTCATAGAGACATACGAAGGACAACTTACTGCTGGTAATTGGATGACATTTATCACTTTAGTTTTCCTCTCTGTTTGCTTTTTTACATGAAATGGATTCTGTAGAGATAAAAAATCAGCATCTCAAGAAGTGGAGAGCAATAAACAAAGCCCAGGGACAGATGTAGTCTGTTACTGGGCATTCCTGGAAGCTGGGATTCAAGGAGGCACATAACAGCTTATCCTGATGGCTCCTTGTTTGTTGTCTCCTCCCTTGCTTGGGATGTTTTTAATTAGCATTTGTATGAACCTAGTGATAGGGAAAAGGTGGAAGTCAACAGAGAACATCCTCCTCATGTGATCACGTTCATTAACCCAAAATAAAGCTGAGATGCTGGGGGGCGTGGGGGTGCTGGGCTCACTTTGAGAGAGACAAATCTCAGTGAGACCTCTGAAGTGAAATTCATTGGGTCTTCTCATTTCTATTGGCACCTACTCATAACATACAACAGGATTCACTTAGTGCAAAGAGAACATTGAAAGCATTGGCATTTGTCAGGTGGGATGCAGGAGGAAAATTGGCTGCGAAGTAAACTACCTGTCCCTCAGTTTCCCCAAAAGTGAAACAGCAGATTAAGTCTTCCCCAGGACCTGGTGCTCTAGGCCACTCTGATGCCACGTTCTTCTTTTCTTATGACACAGAGGGGCTGTCATTGTTACAGCTGGGTATTCATGTTATAATCTTTGGCTTATAGACAACTTGCCAGCAAGACTCAGAAGACACATCTGAATAGCATAGAACACAGGTGACTTGGGACCTGATACACTGGGGCGCCTGTACCTTAGCCCAGGTTAGAACCCCTGCCACTCCCATCTCCTGATGATTTGTTGGTTTTTACTGACGTTGTTGAACTTGGAACTCCAGACTCCTTTCAATCTGTGGGCAACTTCCTGTGGGACAGAGATGCCAGGCTTTAGTAAAGTCTTTGTACCAAATCTCTATCTGAACTCTTCACTAACTGAACTAAATCAAACAGAAATAACAAAACTATAAATAAGTGGCTGGCCAAAAAGCTCAACAGATTAAAGCACCTGCAAGCAGGTGCAGGGGCTGGGGGTTTGATCCCCCAGCCTGCTGTGCCAGCCCTGCCCCAGGGCACACTGAGATGGCAATTGAGACTGGGCATAGTGTCTGTAATTCCAGCTCTTTGAAGGCTGTAAACAGATGAATCTCTACAAGTCTGATCTAGTAGTAAGACTCTGAACACCCTTTAGACCCTTCCCTAAAATATACATATATATATATATACATGAATCTGATTGCTTGATTGACAAAGTCATTTTTCCTCACAATGTACTCATTCTGCTCCTGTTTTTTTTTTTTTTTTTTCAGTACTGGAGATTGAACTCAGGACCCTGTGCTTGCCAGGCAAATGCTTATTCCACTCAGTTGTCTCCTCAGCCATTTTCTTTTTTCCTGTGTCCTTTTAATGCGAGATTAGTTGCTGGACTCATTTTCATTAAGTCTTGGACTTGTAAGGTGAACATTAATATTTGCTTTTAGGCTTCATATCAGATTTAATCATTCCATAATATGTTTTCCAATAAATGAAATGGAAGAGGCTTTTATCCATGTTTTCCTTCCCTTGCCCTTTTCAACCAGCCTGCACTACAGCCAACCTTGCAGAACCCTGGAGGCCTGTCCTCTTTAGGAATGCTAATGATTAAAGGAGTCAATAATTGAAAACGGATACTGAGCTCAGAACATCAAAGCTAAAATCAGTCCTCACATTTATTAAAAGCTCATGATTTATCTCTTAAAGTTGTGATTAAATGTTATCTCTCTTTTTTTTTTTTTTAAATTCTGAGATGGATTCCTATGGTCCTTAGGTAATTGCATCCACAGCCTGCCTGTGCCAGGGTACTCTAATCACTGTCTCTTGTTCACCATCAGATCTGCAGGCCTCAACACTGCAAGGTGGGAGTTCACAATTGCTTTCTGCTATTCATTCCCCCAAGGAAAACCATGAGTTTACTTTGTGGCAGGCAATGGGGACCAAGGTGCGGGGAGGGGAATCTCAGCCCTGGAATTCACCTCAGTCCAGCATAAAATATAACTTGGGAGACTTGGGAGCAATGCATTTACAGCTTGGTGGACTTTCTCTTCAAGTTATCATGTCAAAATTATAAAGAAAATAATCTTGCATTGGAGCAAATGAAATGAATAAGAAAGATGTTAGTCATGACTATGGCCAATGGTAGAGAGAAATAGAACTCATTCTGAGCTGAGCTGTCCTGCAACAAAAGGCAGGGAAGTTTAAATATTAAGGTGGGATTCCAAAGATCACAGGCTGTCTTTGTTTTGTTTTCTTCATTTATATTTTTTATTATGGCTCGCTCAGCCTGCCCTGGGGGTGGGGCTGGCACAGCATGTGGTGCCAGGGATCAAACTATGGTCCCTGCAGTTGCCTAAGCTTTCCTAAGCAGGTGCTTTAGACCACTGAACCATCTCTTTGTTCACTAGTTTTACTTAACTTGGGCAGTTGAGTGACATTTCAGGCTAGGGCACGAAATCGTGTTACGCTATGAAGCAATCTTCCCTGAAGTCTCCTTACTCAACTGAGCCAGAAGGAGTGCTGATTTCCTTGGTGAGCATGAGGCGGACACTTTTGGCATAGATGATCTTGAGGTTTGAAACTGGCATGTGTTCTTATAAAAGCCCTTTATAGGGCCAAAGGGCAGAGATAACAATGTGTGATTATGTTTTCTGGAGCAAAAGTCTGTGAAAAAAGAAGCCAAGGTTCTAAAATCAGAAAGAGTCTTGTATGAAGGCTATCAAGGTAAAGGCAATATTAAGGCTGCCTTAGAAATCAGCCTAAGAGCATACAGCTGTGGAGCCACAGTACTTTGAAAACATTCACCAAGTCTCAGCAAGAACAGTAGAAGTCTATGTCATCTGAGCCACAAGCTGATATCTGGCTTTTCTGAGCTCTGCATTACAGATGCTCAGTTCCAAATAAGAAGATGGGGACTTCCTCCCTCTGAAGTGGTCAGCAAGGGCTATAGTTTTATGTAGCAAAAGAAGGGAAGAGCTAAACATTTCTTATCCCTTGGCTTCCTTATGCAGAACTTTATTTCAAGCTGGCACAGCTGACAGAATTATGCCTTTCTTCTCTTACTGAGTGCTCATCTTTAGTGTATGAGATGTGTCTGAGGCAAAGAACTCAGAAAATATAGGGGTTCATTTGCCCCCACAACTCTCACTTCAGGGTGGAGGTTCCTATCTACCCTATCCAGTGACAGCCCATTCCTCTCAATTGCCCATCCAATGCCCACTCACACAGCAAGGGCACCCAAGCCAGTCCTGATCTCAGTTTCTATGCAATGAGGTGAGAAACAAGAGTTCCTATCTCTCTGTGCTCAGATAGATTTATTTGGTAAAGAATAGAACATTCTGCTTAGGCCATTATTGAAATCAATGAAGATGTCAGGAGAGAGGAACTCAGGGAAAATGGGTAGGTCCCTCATAAAAGAAACTGGCAAAGATGCTAGGACTTTGATGAAGAGAACTAGGACAAGAGACCACCAAGAGCTCAGCAGAGATCAGAGAGGACTCTAGGTCAAGAGTGCCATGCACCTGGGGAACACTGTGTCCACTCAGGAGCAGCCATAGACTAGGTAGGGCAGACATGGAGGATACCTTAAACCACACATGGATCCATCTCCACAAGTAGAAACCTCAGGGGCACAAGGCCCTTGCTTATTCTGCTTTCTGTTGTCATAATGGAATACCACTGGTTCGGCCATTTATAACAAAATCTATTTCTTACATATATAAGGCATCACAGTGTGAAACTCAGCAAACTAGAATGCCATTTATAACAATGCCATTCCCAAGTAATCATTAATCCATGGATGAATTCATCCATGGGGGCTGAGCTCTCATGATCCTGTCTCCTCCCAGAGTCTCCCTTCTTAAAACTTTCAATGAGGGTGAAATTTTGGCATGTTTTTCATGGGGCCATTCACACTGCAGCTGCCATGCTATGGTTTGCATGTGCTTGTGCTTCATTGGTTGAAAATTAATCCCCATGTGGGGTACTCAGAGGGTGGAAAATTCATCTATAGCTCTCTAGTGCAGGAGGAATTTTTGAAGGCAATTATGATTTCATAGGTCTTATAAAGAAGCCTTCTTATTTGAATCCTGGTGTTCTACAAAAGGAGAGAGGCCAGAATAGATACAGACATAGAGACCTGTCTATTGTCAGGTGATGTCCTGCATGGCCTTGTGGCTTTTCCAGCTGGCCAAATAGCTCAGCAGATTAAAGCACCTGCAGGTAGGTACAAGGGCCAGTGGTTCAATCCCTGGGCCTGCCCTGCTGGCCCTGCCCCAGGAAAGTGCTGAGACAGCAATTGAGACTGGGCATGGTTGTGCACACCTGTAATCCCAGTTCTTGGGAGGCTATAAACAGATAGGTCACTATGATTCTGATTTAGCAGTAATACCCTGAACACCCTGTAGACCCTTCCTTAAAATTTAAAAAATAAAAAAATAAAAAGCCAACACCAAGTAAAGCCTGACACCCTATACCACCAAAATTGTGAGCCTCAACAAACTTCTTTTTAAATTCAGCCAGCCTAATGTATTTTACTGAAACATCACAAGATGGACTAATACATAGCTATTATCTCTGCCCAAACACTGACAAAATAAGATGTTAGAATTATGGCATTTTAAAGTATGACTTCACCATCCAAAAGAATGTGTTTATACCCAAGGTCCTTGTGATCAATCAAAGAGGAAATGTCAACCCAGACTGAAAGCAGGACAGTGACACACATCAATCTTCTAAACAATGATATCAGCACCTAGGCTACACCAACCACCAGTGGTGATGGACAAAAACTAACAGGTAAGGAGACAAAGCAGAAGTATTGGCCCACAAGTGGCTTATGGTGCTGTCCAACTCAGGAGACCTCAGGATAGCCGGGATGAAAAATAAAAATGAGAAATTATATTTGAGTTGGAGTATACAAATTATACACCTGGGAGAAAATAGACCATGGAATAAGTTTAATAAAATCACTAAACAATAAACAAATGACAAAGCATATATAAGGCATCACCTATGAAAAGCTAGTAAAACCTAGAATGACTGAAAAATGTTATCTAAATAAATGTTTTCACTGAAAAAAAACCATGAAATGTAGACAGAAAGTACACGTATGTATTGGGAAGAGCAACTGGAAAAACAGGCAATTGAAACAGGCTTTAAACTAGCTATATTTTTAGTAGACACAAACTTCAGAGAAGCTATTATAGATATATTTAAATACTCACAGAGAACTATATTGGAAGACTGAAGGAAAGATGAATGGAATGTTTTATCAACTAAATACTACCAACAAAGAAATAGGTACTATTCCAAAGAACTGAATACAATATGACAAGTGGAGAAAACAATAGCACAGGAAAAATGAAAAATTCACTAGAGATAGAATAGTAGATTTCAGATGTTACAGTACAGGTTCACTTATGTCCAGAGTCCTTAGTGACCTTCAAGGGCTAGGGACAAAATATTGGCTATCCTTGTAACCCTTATTTTTGTCTAATTTTTTGGTATGTAAACTTAAGTACTTAACACTTGGGAAGAGAAGCTTAGTGATAATATTACTCTATAGCATAGGTACTTGAGCTTAACATATTCTTTCTGAATATTAAATGTCATAGACATAACATGGAATCAGTATTTTCCATCCATCATTGATATTCTAATAAATCCCTATAGAATGTGACTTTAAAAAAAAAACGGTCACACATTATTACACAGAAATTTAGAAATCTAAGCATATACAAAATTGTAACAGGTCAATCCTATGACATTTTCCTTGTCTCATATTCTCTTTAATTACCCTTGTTTGTTTTCTTTTAAAATAAACATTTACTTGAGAGTATAGTAATAATTGAAATTACATTAGAAACAGCACGCATCTGAAAAACCAGAGTGACAGGCATTCCAAGCATGGTTTTAGTCTTACACATTTCTACTCTGAGTGTCAAAAATCTGTTGGAGATTCTTAGGACCATTTTGTATAACTCAGTGATATCCCAATTTTTCTGTTCAAGGATATCACAGGGCCACAGAGGGAAGGGATTGATGCTGTATAGTGGGCCTAAGGAGAGTCATCTAGAGAGAAAACATTCGCTCAGGCTTCTACAGAGAGCAAACTGGTCAAGCAATGGCCGTGACTCATCCAGATGGCTGACAGTGACAAAAGTATTACAAAATGCTATACATGATTTCAAGGTTAATCCTGAGGGGATGTGACTAACTTTGTCACATACAAAAGTTACATTTTTTGTTATATAGGTCTTACTTCAATTTGGCCATAATCATCCATCAAAAAGTTTAACTATGAGGTATAAAAAGTAAAGTCATAGATTCCCGAGCCCATCTGCCATCCGAGCTGACCTGCGTGCCTGGCAGCCTGCCTGCGCCTGCCTGGTAAGGACCTTCAGCCTGTCTCTATCCTCAGACTCCTCAACTCCAGAGCTCCAATTCCACCAACAGTCCAGACCCACAGGGCCTCACAGGAGCCAGCGGCCCAAGCTGGAACTTGCAGCCAGGCACCACTGGAGGGGAACAAGCTTGGTGGATCCAGAGCAAACTTCCATAGGCTCTAGCAGCATAACTTGACCAAACTACAGAGATCAATGCCATACAAAATGACAACGACAAGGAGTAAGATGCAGTCACAGGGCCCAAGCCCACCTAAATCAAATACAAGAGACAATACTATGGAAGAAAATGGGAATCATGAAGGCAAAAACTCTGAATCTGAGGTAGACAACTACACAAACATATAGAACAACTCAGATCAGAGATAACATCTGAAATAAAACAACAAATGCATGAATTAATAGAATCGAAGTGGAAAAACAATTGCAGAAATGTATGGAGCAAAGCAGAACAGAAATAACCCCTGAAGAAAAAAAAAAGACACGTCTAAATTAATAGCATTTAAAGTAGGGGAACAAATGCAGAAAGGTAAAGAGGAGAGCACAGCAGAAATAATCTCTGAACTAAAGAAAGGAGAACTATAATGAAAGACTATAGAAATATTAAAGAAAATATTGACGAAAAATTAGAGGAGAATAGAAAAATGATGGATTCCATGACTGAGCAATATAAAAAGAAATAGATCGCATGGAACAGTGTTAAAGAGATATACAAGAAAATAAAATCTCTATCACAAGCTGGCAAAATCATATGAATGAAAGTGAAGATAGAATTTCAGATCTTGAAGACACATTCACAGCGAGTGAAAAGGCAAGAAAGGATCACCTAAAAGCAACCAGGATGCAGGAAAAAATAAATCAACACCTGCAAGATGATGCAAGAATGAACAATGTGAGATTAATAGGAATCAACAAGAAAGAAGGAGTCAATACAAATGATATAAAAAAATATGGGCTGAAGTAATAGCAGAAAACTTTACAAATATGAGAAAACAATCAGATATTCAGGTAACTGAAGCACACAGAACACCAAATAACTCAACCAGACTAAAAACACAACAACACATATAATAATCAATATCCCAGAAATCCAGTAGAAGAATAACATACTAAAAGCTGCTAGAGAAATAAAACAGATCACATTTAAAGGAAAACGCATTTGAATAACAGCAGATTTCTCTTCACAATCCATGAAATCAAGAAGAGCATGGACCAGAGTGCCTCAAATCCTCCATGAAAACAAATTTAAGTCCAGAAATTTGCTGCTACGCCTGGCAAAACTCTTTCAAGTACAAGGGACAAGTGAAATCCTTCCATGAAAAGGAACAACTAAAGAATTTCATGACATCAGAGCCAACACTACACAGTATACTAACAAATATTTTAGAGAGAGACCAAAATGTCTTGAACTCAACAAATCAGAACAGAAAGATCCCACCAAATAGAGCAACCAATTAAACATAGGAGAAAAAGTGGTAAACAGTGCTAAATAAAAGTCATGTCAATAATAAGATAATACATTTCAATTGTAACTATCAATGTAAATGGACATAATTCTCCAATTAAAAGACGTAGACTGGCAGAATGGATAAGGAAACAAAACCCAAAAATATGCTGTATACAAGAAACACACTTAACTCATAAAGAAACTCATATGTTAAAAGCAAAAGGATAGAAAACAATACTACATGCTCCAGTACCTCAAAAAAAGCAGGGTAGCAATCCTGTTTGCACACAGTCTAAACTTCAAACCAAGATTGATCAAACCTAACAAAAAAGTCCACTACATACTGGTCGAGGGATAAATTCAGGATGAAGAGGTAACACTCATAAACATGTATGCACTCAACACGGGAGCAGCAAGTTATATAAGACAAACCTTAATGGACATGAAAAATCTAATACCCTACACCACAATCTTAACAAGAGACCTTAATACCACCCTATCTGAAAACAATATGTCAAGCAGACAAAAAATTAGCAAAGAAGTAGCAAAACTGAAACAAAATTTGGAACAACTGGACTTAGTGGACATACACAGAGTGTTCCAACCAACTACTTCAAAATACACATTCTTTTCAGCTGCACATGGGACATTTTCTAAAACAGACCACATATTACTCCACAGGTCATGCTTAAATATATGCAAGAAAACAAATTATGCCATGTGTACTATCTAATCACAGTGCAATGAAATTGGAAATAAATGGCCAAAAAAAAAAAAAACATAAGAACTCCAGAAATACATGAAAATTAAACAAGAATCTTCTCAGCAAACAGTGGGTTACAGGTGAAATGAAACAAGAAATTAGACAATATCTAGGATTTAATAAAAATTCAAACACAACCTTCTGGACTTTATGGGATGCAATGAAAGCAGTTCTTAGAGGGAAATTTATAGCTTTGAACACACACATTAAGAAAACAGAATGGGAACAAATAAATACTCTCATGCAGCAAGTAAATCAACAAGAAATGGAAGAGCAAATGAAATCCAAAGTCCAAAGACGGGAGGAAATTATAAAGATAAGAGCCAAATTTAATTCAATTGAGATGAAGAAAACAATGCAAGGAATTGATGAATCAAAAAGCTGCTTTTTGAAAGATTAAACAAAATGATAAGCCCCTAGCTGACCTCATCAAAAAGAGGAAAGAAAGGACTCAAATTCAAGCAATAAGGAATGAAAAGGGTGAAATTATTACACACCCAGCAGAGATTCAGAAAATCATGAATAGCTACTTTGAGAATCTTTACTCTCACAGAACTGAAGACACAGAAGAAACGGACAGATTCCTAGAAAAGTACAAATTACCAAAACTGAATCAAGAAATGTAAGAATGCTCAATAACTCAATAACAGCCAATGAAATACAAAATGTAATATAAAGCCTGCCGACAAAGAAAAGTCCGGGACCTGATGGATTCATTGTTCAGTTCTACAAGAAATTTATAGAAGACATGATCCCAATCCTCCTCAAACTCTTCAGTGAAATGGAAAAGGAAGCAATCCTTCCAAAATCATTCCTAGAGGCAAGTATTACACTGATACCAAAACCAGAGAGAGATGCAACTAAAAAAGAGAACTTTCGGCCAATTTCTCTCATAAACATGGATGCAAAAATCCTCAATAAAATCCTCACCAATAGAATACAACAAATTATCAAGAAGATTATACATAGTGACCAGGTAGGATTCATCCCAGGGATGCAAGGATGATTCAATATATGCAAATCTATAAATGCAATACACTATATCAATAGAGCCAAAACCAAAAATCACATGATTGTCTCAATTGAGGTAGAAGAGGCCTTTGACAAAGTCCAACACTCATTCATGTTCAACATCCTACAGAAAATTGGAATAGAGGGCCTCTACCTCAACCTGATAAAAGCCATCTACAATAATGCAACAACTAACAATTATAAATTGGGAAAAACTGAAGTCTTTTACTCTCAAATCTGGTACAAGACAAGGATATCTTCTATCACTACTCCTATTCAACATAGTTTTGGAAGCATTAGCTACAGCCATTAGACAAGAGAGAGAAGTAAAAGAAATAAGAATAGGTAAGGAAGAAATAAAACTATCATTATTTGCAGATGACACGATAAT
>PVKN010011708.1:7999-21502 GCA_004027915.1 Capromys pilorides
ATGCAGGGAGAACACAGCGGTGCTGAGGGCAGGACCTGTGCGGGCCTGGTACCCAGGCTGGACCTGTGGCTCGTGAGTTTCCAAGTGCGATTGGGAGCCAGGGACACACTCAGGACCTGGCAAGGTGCCCACGCCCAGCAAGCACTGAGTGACCGTGTTAGCGGTGACCTTGACGGCTGCGGTCCAGCCCCAGGCAAGACAGAACAGGCCAAGGGAAGGGCATCAGGAGACGTCACCAAGGCTTCTCCTGGAGGCTGTCACACCCGCTCAGGGGTTGCAGGTCCCAGGGCGTGCCCTGTCAGGTCCTCAGTTTACCATCTGAAGTGCTCCTCCTCTTGATCCCGGCTCTCAGGCCAGAGGACCAGGCCTTCCTGCCTCCTAGCCTGGCCGGCCTCCAGCTGGAAATTCTCCCTGGTTCCCATAGGATGGGGAGAGATCCTCCTTGTCTGGTCCCTCCTGTGTCCCAGTCCCACCTCGGGAGGTGGGGCCTGGGGTAGGCAGCGAGGAGGAATATGGAAGAGGCGGCTGTGGGGATGAAGAAGCCCACTCAGGGGAGAGAACGGCTAGAACAAGCAGGCTTGAAGAGTCCAAATCCTAGCTTTGAGAATTGGGGTCCACCACCAATATCAGGGAAGAACAGCAGAGAGGGGCTGTGTGAGAGACAGAGGCACCACAGGGCAGGTGGAAGAAGAGCAGGCAGCCACCTTTCCTAGCCATAGGGACACCATTTGAGAAACAGGCGCGAGGTGGCCTCGCCATGGCACTACCATCAGGAGGTGAGTGGGTGGATCCACTCTCCCTGACGGCTGTGCCCCCCGCTTGCCAGGCTGTATCTGGACCCCAGGGTGGTTTGGAAGCAAAACTCAAGGGATCCTGATGCTGCGTGTCAGGTGGCACTGTCCACACCAGGCGAGGAGGTAGAGGAGCAGCCATGGAAGAGGCATCGAGGAAGGGCTGGCATTACCAGCCAGGAAAGCACAGGGCCGTGCCATGCCCGGCTACAGACTGCACCCAGGGGTGAGTTTGTCCCACGCTTGGCAAGAAGACCTAAAAAGTAAATGGGAACAAAGAATGGGGGGTACCAGGGGACCCCATCCAGGATGTAAGAACTGTGTGCTGTGGCACTGGCAGATGGCTGAGGCCAGGAAGAGACTTCCTGTGTCTCTGCTGATGGGAAGAAGGCAGGGTGACGGAGACAGAGGGCACCCCAAGGAGGGGCAGGTGTCCAGCAGGTCAGGTCAGTACTCACACTATGTTTAGCTGTAGAATCCCAACAGGTGGGGCTTTGGGAAGGTGAGTGGTCAACAGGGTGCTACTGCTGACTTGGGACCTGGTGAGAGGGGGGTCACACGGCATGACCTGGACACCGGCCCTTCACGCCCCAGCTCCTCTCTACCTTGCTTTCTGGCCACCATGACAGAAGCAGCTCTCTACCCCCCTGGCCCTCACACCCCAATTTCCTGCCTTGGAGCTGGCTGACCATGAACCAAAGAGTAGGAGCAGAGCATGGGTGCCAGGCATTGCATCTCGGCTAAGACACCCCCCCGTCCCCACCCTACCCCCCCACCCCCACCCCACTCCCAGCTCCGGCCCTGGCCGTGACCTTGGGGGAAACCTTGGGGGAACTGGAACTGCTGTTGCAAGAAATGACTAGGAGTGGGCTAGGGCCTTGGAAACCACCTACCATCTCATCCCGAGATGTCCTCCCTGAGCCACGGCCAGGGGCCAAGGCTCCAACTTGGTGCACCTGACAGACCTGCTAATGCCAGAGCAAGAAGATGGGAAGGAGAGGGAACCGCCAGCAGCCAGGAAGAGCCTCGGCTCCAGCCCTGCCCTCTAGCCACCCCCTTCCCCCAAAGTCCCCAGCAACACAGCAGCACCATGCCCATCTGCCTTCCCAGACCCACTACCCAGAATGCTAAGGAGCAGTGAGGGGGTCGACCCAGACCCAGGAGGAGCAGAGTGAGGTCTGGGCCACACAGGCTGTGGGGAGGAGCCGTGAGGCCCTCTCTTGCTGTTCCCTCTCCTCTAGGTCCCAAGCAGGAGAGGAGCAGACGAGCGTTCGGTTGGGGAGGCTGTGCACGCTTTGTCCTGAGCTGGGGGGTGCAGAGCCCACAGCTCCAAGGCATCCATCCGATCTGCAGTCTCTGGCCTCGCTGCCAAGGTGATGGGGCGAGGCCCCCCTGTTCCGCTGCACAGGCTGTCAATCTGCTCATTCATCGAAACAGCTACTAACGCAGCCATAAAGTTCTGCAGCAGCTGCTGCCATCTAAGCAGAACGAATGAGCGAGGCCGGGCCGAGGAGCATTGCCAGCCCTGGGGAGGAGCCAAAGTGGAGGAGGCATCTGTGACCCGGTAGGTGCAGAATAAGCCCAGGGGCCGACCCGGAGGGTCCCTTAGGAGTGTGTGCCTGTGGATGGCTCTGTGTGTGTGCCCCCACAACCTCGCGGCACACACGCACAGTCCTCTGTACAGAGCACATACACAGGGAGGTGTGCAGTGAGGCCGCTCACAGTGGCTGCAGAGCTCCACGGCCTCATCACAGTCCCCGGAAGTAGGCGCGCACCCTGGCCAGCTGAGTGCGGCTGGACCGGGCCTGTCTGGTTTGCTCCCCAAAATCCCTCCTCTGAGCCTGCTCATCGGTGGGCACAGCTGCAAGTGGGCCACCCCACTACCCCAGTGCTCGCCTTCCTGCACAGAGACAGCCTGTGGGCCGCTGCCAGGCAGGCAGGGAGGATGCTCTGGGGGAAATGGACTTCAGGGTGCAGAGTTTCGAGGAGGGTAATCAGGGTCAGGGCTCCTCCAGAAGGCTCCCGAGGCAGAGGCCTGAGCTCAGTGAGACATGAGTGCCCCAGACCACAGGCGCAGGGTGCATGCACAGACCCATGGGGCCAGGACCCCCAAGGGCAGGTGCCCGGGCACCAGAGCCAAGAGGGCTGCTTGGGGCCAAAGCAGCGGAAGATTGAGGCTTTCCTCTAAGGCTGCTGGAGATGGCACTCACAGCTATAACAAAGGACCACAGCTGGAAGGCCAGGGTCCTGCTGAGGGCAAGGCCGGGCGGAGCTGCTCCTGACAGGCTTGGGTGGAGGGCCCTCCTGCTGTGGACACCCGCAGCTCGGGCAGCCTCTGTTCCCTGGCTCCTGTCTACAGCCTCCTGCCTCTGCTGCTCCTGGCTTCTGCTCTCTAACACTGGATCTCCTCCTAGTGTGACCTCTGCTCTTCAGAGACTTGGGGTGTGGGTCCAGCTGGATCTCGTCTGATCCGGTACAAGCTAGTACAGTCTGGTACAATGGAATCCCAACCCTTAACAGCCCGCACGTGCAAAGGCCCCCTCTGCACCAAAGACGTAGTCCGAGATTCCAGGGAGAGGTAGACTTGGGGAGGCCTTTTCGATCCACTGTGCAGAGCCACAAAGGCTCGGGGATAAGCAGGATGTGGCGTGGTGTGGGCTCTGAGGGCCTGGGATGCACTGAGCGTGGGCTGCAGAAGGATGCCACAGCGGCGGGTGGCCCCTCTCAGGGGCCGGAAGCTGCCGGGTGCACAGTCAAGCTCAGGGTAGAGGGACAGAGCTGGCTGACAGATTTCCACCTCCGCTCACTGTCCCAAGTTCCCCCACATCAGTCTCTGAGCTCAGACCTGCAATCAGCCCTTCCTGCAGCGACCCAGCACCCCTCAGAGCCCGGCCAGCAGTGCCCTCAGCTCTTGATCAGTCAGCTCAGTGCAGATGCAGGGAGCAGAATTGTGGGCGGGCTGAGGCCCACCTGTTGATGATGCGCGCAGCGACCCCTGCTGGGGGAAGCACCCCCTCAGGGTCCCCCCCATAGGGGTCTCAGATTCTCAGGTCACACAGCAGGAAATAGCCAGCGAAAGCGCTTCCCCTGAGCCCGGGTAGTGCGGGGCCTGCAGCCTCGCCCCAGGGGCTGGGCGCGGTGTGGGAGATGCTGATTAGCGGCTTCCGGGGCCACGGAAGAGCTCCAGTGGTTCCCGCCCACCTTTGGTAAGGGGCTACACCTGATGCGGAACAGAATGTTCTCTGGAGAAAAACACCCGGCTTTCTTTTCAGGAACAGAAACTTGAAGCAATCGCAGAGGCGGGCTGGCAGGGACGCGACTGCAGGCGGGCGGCAGCATCCCCAAGGACGCCGTCTCCCCTCCCTGACTCACAGCCCCTGGGGACACCTGGGCTAGGCCGGCAGTGGAGAGAGCTGGATGAACTCCCGGAGCCCAAGAGGAGGGTGGGGGTGGGCAGCTGCAGCCCCCAGCGCCCCCTGGGGGCTCTGGGAACGGGGCGCCCAGCTCACTCCCGTGTGGGCGCCCCTGAACCCAGTACAAAGCGGCCTTCAGCAGTGACTGGTTGGTTCCCTTGTGCAGAGCTCTGGGCACCGACCGGCTCAGCCACCTTTTGCTCAGGGCCCCTTCTGCCACGTGAGGACACAACCCTCAGCCGCTCCAGAACACACAGAACCAAGACTCCATTGTTTTCAGTATCTGGGATTCCACCCAGGGCTTTTACTCTAAACCACATCTCCAGCCCTTTGTATTGATTTATTCTGAGACAGAGTCTCGCTAAGGTTCTTAGGTGCAGGAGCTGGGCTGTCCTGTGCTCCGCCTGCCTCAGCCTCCCAGAGTGCAGGGATTTCAGGCTCACACACAAGACTGCCTCCTGGAGGCAGTGACCGGGCTGTTGGCAGTCCCAGGACCCCAAAGGCCTTGAACTTGGACTTCTGGCCTGGAGAACTGCCAGGCATGAGTGTCTGTTGTGTCCCCTGGGATGCTGTGTTGTAATAACCAAAACAGACTAAAACAAACCTCCAGCCCTACAGGAAGGCCTCCCTTGGGGTCTACCAACTCTCTCTCTCTCTCTCTCTCTCAAGAGTGAATTTTCTGTCTCCAACCAGAGAAACGTTCCCCCTCCTGCACACAGGCCAGAGTAGAGGAAGAGGGTCTGCTACTGGGGGTTCTGGTGTCCTGCCCCATAGGCCCAACAGGGGACAATACGGTGGCCAAAGGGACAGCCACAGGGAGGCCCGAGGCAGGGCCCCCTGTGACCTCAGCTCCAAGAGGAATGGGCCGGTACCTGCTTCCAGGCCACCCGGCAGAGAAGCAAGTGCTCAGGCCGCCTGCTCTGAGAGCCCGGCATTTCTGCGCTGCTCTGACGTCAGGAGATGGACATGAACCAGGATTCAGGGCAGCCTTGGAGAGCCACAGACCCGTCCACTGCGGCGTCGGCTGTGGGCCCTCGATCGACCTCATCTCTTTGCAGCCCCTTTGGGAGGGCCGGGACCCCAAATCATCTCGTGACTGTTGACAGTGAGGACCTCAGCTACAAGAACAACATCCTGCCCTGGTGCCACGTGGTAGCCATGGAGCGGCCGCCAGCTTGGCGAGAGCGATGCGTGTGACCATGTATATGTTTGCATAGTTTGCCTTAATTCTTCCTGACACAAGGTTGGTTTTAAATGAATAACAAAACAATAATATAGTCGCATGGCGAGAATTATAGGTTACTTGTGTTTTAATCCTACCTTTTCATTTAACACTGTGGTATAAGCGTTTCCCTGTGTTATTATGGATTCCTGAGCTTAATTTTTAATAACCATTATGTTTCTGCCCGCACTGTAATTTATCAAAGACTTTTTCTGTGGTCGGCCATTTATTTCCAGTGCTCCGGGTCATAAATGTTTCAGGGAACATGGAAACCCAGTTATCAATTACCAGAGCATTTGCATTGCCCGCTCACCTGGGCTTGTACGTTTGGGAGTGCGGAGCGAGATGCCGGCGTCGCCCTGCTGTGGGCGGGGAGGGAGGGCGATTGTGCCTCTCGGCAGTGCCAGGGCAGCGCAGGAGCACAAACAAACCAGGAGGAAAAACAATGCAAAAAGTTAAAAGTATAGAAAGACGAGTATTTAGAAAAAGCAGTTCCAACCGTGTGCAAAAGTGTGTATGCGTGTGTGTGTGTACGTACGCAGCCAGATGGGCTTCTTCTAAGCAGAAGCCCATCCTGGGGAAGATGGTGACTGCAGGTAGTGCCCCTGGTGGCCCCATGGTGGACAAAGGCCGCATGCCACTACCAAGCAGGTCACCGCCCACGCAGCCGGGCGGGTCCACCTCCTGGCGGTTCAGATTCACAGCTGCACACAGGACATAGCGGGCTGTGAAATGCCAATAAATCCAGAGTTACCTCTCAATATCACCCATAATTAGCAAATTAAAATGGAAATGTCACCAGCAACCCATAAAAATTCCTAAGTGCAGAGTGGAAGACCCCCTCCAGAGCAGAAATGGCTTTTGCCCACACAATACCCAGGGCAGACGTGGCGGCAGGCACGGCCCAGGGTGGCTGTGGCTCCCAGGGAGCCCAGCTGGAGCTGCTTCAGCACGGCACTGGCCGTCTTTCCGAGCCAGGAAGTTAGCACAACTGTGCCATCCGCCTGCTTGCTGAGGCCTGAAAGCACGGACCGGGCCGGAAGCCGAGACAGCGGGGAGAGGAAAGGGCGCCAGGCACATCCGGACCACTCCATAGCCAGCACCCTGCCTGCTGTGCAGTCGAGTGACCAGACGACATGGCGGGGGGCGTGATGAGCAAATTGGGGACCCCCTGGCTAGCAGCAGAGCCCACTGGTAGAAATCCACAGAACGGCCACTTCTCCCAGGCTCGGAGCCTGTGTGAAGTCAGGCCTTCTGGATCAGCAAATGACAGAGAGAAGATCCAGCGTCCACACAGTGATTCTTGGGATCCACACAGAGTGACCTTCACTCTTCTGGGCAAGATGGAGCAACAAGGACAAGACTGAGCCTCCTGATCAGGGAAGCACAGAGCAGTGTTCTCCAGTGTTCCCTTGAGAGGCAGAAGCAGCAGAGTGCGCAGAGAGGTGTGGCTGGGGACAGAAAGAGGCTCACTGGAAAGACGTGGTGCACACCACTGTGTGGCTGGCAGTTGGCCAGAGGGGCCAGCCACGACTCAAGGCTGCGATGCTTCCATCGAGACCAACACAAAGGACAGAAAATGTGGCGGGAGGCTGGGGACGTGGCTGTGTGGTGCTGCCCTTGCCGGAGCACCCAGGGCCCTGGATTCCTTCCCCAGAGCCAAGGGGATGAGGAACGCCTCCGTCCCTGGACACCAGACAGTGAGCACCAGCACTGCCTGTGCATCAGGAGCTAAGGTTCTGACCGCTCTGAGCAGCCACGCCTGGCCACGCCGCACAGCCAACTCCCTGCGTGGAGGAGGTCAGCGCAGAGTCTCGGGAGGTCAGGGCCGCAGCAAGAACTAGAAGGTGACAGAGCTGTGCAGGTGGCGGGCACTCTGCTGGCTGCGGGTGGCTCGTGAGAACTCAGCTGGGTGGTGGCAGACACCTGCATGAGGCCACTGCCCAGGACTACAGAGAAGGCACCAGGGTTAGGTGGATCCCAGCCAGTGAGACACGTGCAGGCAGAGGAGGCGGAGGGGCTGCCCGCTAACGCCAGTGGGCCCGAAGAGTCTGTGCCTCGCGGCAGAGCACCCAGGAAGGCTCCGCCACCGCGAGGAGTCACCAGCGTTGTCAGAGCACAGGGCAGTGACCTCAGCTTCCATCCTAAGAAGCCATAAAGACAGAGAAAATTAAACCCAAGCTAAGTAAAAGAAAGAAGACACTGAGGGATAGAAATCAACAGTACGGGAGGAGACGCAAGCTACCAGTGTGGGAACCGGAGAGCTTACCTCACTCGAGTGTTGCGGGTGAGGCGCGAGGGAGGTGAGGCTGCAGGAGAGAGGACAGAGGGACGAAGAGAATACTTTTTCCACCTATGAAATTCTAATTGAAAAGCAATACCGTATACAGTAGCATCAAAGAGGAAATGCTTGGAGACTACTCATAAAATGAATACTGCAGAGGGTCGGCGGTATAGCTCAGTGGATTAAGCACTTGCTTAGGGAAGCATGGGCCAGGATTCGGTTCCCAACCCTGCCTGCTGTGCCAGCCCCGCTCTCGAGCACGCCGAGCCGGCAATGAAGTCCGAGCACGGTGGCGCGCACCTGTAATCCTAGCACTTGGCAGGCAGGAAATAGGCGGATCGCTATGAGTTGCATAGTGAGACCCTGTACAAAAATAAAAGAAAAAAAAATGAACACTATGGGTAAGTCTTCTCAAAGGTGTGTGGAATCTGTGTACTGCAGGCTGCACACTGCTGCTGAGGGGAATCAGAGCATCCTAACCACATGGGAAGACGTCCTGCGTTCATGGGTGATACATGCTCCAGGGCTAGGGCGCCAGGTGCTCCACCTGGATTCTGCACAGCCCTGTAATGACAGCAATGTTTTGCGGAGAAATTGGTGAACCAGTTCTAAAATGTATATGGAAGTGCAGCGGCCCCTCACTTATCAGGACCCACGTACCAGACCCCTGCTCCGCGGTAAGAGAAAATCAGCTAAGTAGCAGCTATCTAAACCCTTTATAAGCCCTTCCCACACTCGTATAAACCTTTCCCACACTTTTAAAAACACTTCTTGTGTTCTTAACCATCTTCTCAGCTTGTAAACCTACATAATTTTAACAACATACATACACTGTACGGTGCTGAAAAATCCTGCAAGATGTGAAAAATCTGCGATAAGTAATTTAGATTAATATTTTTGAAAACCTACAGGACAGTGAGTCTTCAAGAGTCAAGCCACAAAGTAGCAAGGGGCCACTGGTCATAAAAAATGCCCTCAATGATTTTTGCAAAACAACTAGACTCCAAGACCTAATAGGGAATTACAGAAATTAAGAGACTCCAGCACTGACACCGATATCAATAAAACCTGAAGTTGATCAATGGAACAAAAGGGAATCCAGAAATAAATCCTCACAAAGGTAGACAACTGATCTTTTCACAAAGACCATTCAATAAGCTGTAATTTTGAACACATGATGCTGAAACAATTTCCCATATGCAAAAGAACAGAAAATGAACATTGATTCAAACATTGTACTATGTATAAAAACCCCTTATGAGTCATAGTGTTCAATTAAAACCTAGGTCTACAAAACTTTTAACAAGAAATCTTTATGACTTTGACATAAGAAAGATTTTTTTTTAAATCTTTTATTTATTTACTTAGTACAAGGCCTCCACGCACAGCTTGGACTCATAGTGATCCTCCTGTCTCAGCCTCCGCAGCGCTGGAAGTATAGGCATGCACCCCCACACCCAGGATTCAGGGGACCAGCACGACATCATGTGGTATCAGGGATCGAACCCAGATCCTTGCTCTTGCCAGACAGCCACTTAGACCACACAGCTATCTCCCCAGCTCTAAAAGACTATTTTCATTTGTTGCCAAAATCACTATCCATAAAGTAGTGAACTGATAAATTAGACTTCATCAACATTTTCTGTGTCTACCCTCTAAAGGATACTGTTAAAAAAGAGACAAGGTAAGGAATGAACAGTTGCAAGGCATGCATATAGCGAAGATCTTGAGTAAAGAATATATTTTAAAAAACAGAGTTCAAGACCAGTCTGGGCTACAAAAATGAGCTCAAGGCCAGCCTGAACAGCATAGTGAGATCCTGTCTCAAAAAGACAAAAAATAAATAAGTAATAAAAAAGAATATATTTAAGCTGACAAAATATTTGAATAAACATTCCACCAAATAAAAAAAAAGGTAAATGAAAAACTGCTGGGCATCTTAATTATTAGAGAAAATTGAGGCCGCAGTGAGATCCCATTGTACTGCAATCAGAACACTGAACAGTGATGTTCACCTTTATGCAAGAGGAGAGGGACAGGAAGAAAGAAAGCAATGAAGATGCATCACGTAGGGACTGCAGGACAGCTCAGGGGACTGAGGGCCTGCTTAGGCAAGTGCAGGAACCAGGGTTCAATCCCCAGTGCCTTGTGCCACCAGTCCCACTCTGTGGTGCACTGAGCTGGCCCCCGAAACTGGGGCATGGTAGTGCACTCCTGTAATCCCAGCACTGGGGAGGCTGAAAACAGGAGGATCACTATGAGTCCTAGTTGCGTAGTGAGACCTTGTACCAAATACATAAAAAAGGGGTGTCACATAGAGGTGCCCATTCCTTATGAGGAAGGCAAACATTAGGTACTACAGGTATGCACTAATTTTAAAAAATGAAAAAATAAGAACTAGGGCTATCTGCCCTTCTGTTGACTATCAAAACAGGAATCATGTGTTCATGCTTGTCCCCAAATCTTCCTGTCAACCTTATTTGTCATGAAAAACTGGAAGAGGCCCAGGCACCCTGCAACAGGTGAGGGCATGAGCAACCCCCATCTGCCTGCACAGCAAACAGTGAAAAGGAAGGGCTGTGGCTGTGTTAGGGTTTACGTCTAGTTGTCCCCCCAAAGCCTCATGCAGTCATGGGGCAGGGACTTCTAGAGTTTGAGACTTGACTCGTAATCTACTAGGATTATGTGTTTTAGTACTGATGGGACTATGGGTCTGAGTACTGCTGGGATTATGGGTGTGGCCTAAGGCAGATAGGCTGAGGCAGGGATCCTGAACATAATATAAAGACAGAGACAGACACTCGCTGTTGCTCTCTGCTGCCCTGGTTGATCTGTTCCCTCTGTCTCAATTGTTGCTGTTCCACTGCCATGAACTGAATGCTCTCTGCCCTGTTCCACTCAACCTTGGGCCAGCCAAATATGGACTGAAGCCTCCAGCAACTGTGAGCTAAGTAAACCTTTCCTTCCTTCATTTTGAGTATCAGGTATGTGTCCCAGCAATGAATAAAAAGTATCTAAGACAGGCTGTGATGTGGAAGGATCTCAGAATAAGAAGCCAGACCTCTCCCCCAAAAGAGAGCACAGCTGGTGTGACGCCATGTCTAACCATCCTAGAAATGCAAATTCATCGAGGGTGGCAGAGCCTGTGGCATCAGTGATTCCTAGGGACTGGGGCAGGGGCAGAGGATGGGTGGAGAGAAGGGTCTCGGAGTGAAAGAAGGAGCCTTCAGGATATAGCAGATGTGCCCATCTCCTATCGCGCTGTGTGTGTGTCCGCTGGGGCTGCTGTTATGACGAACCTGCAACTCAGCTGGAAGCCCAAGCTCAGGGGTGGGTGGGACTGGCTCCTCCCAAGGCCTGATTCTAGGGCTTATTAGTGGCTGTGTTCTTTATGTTCCATCGTCTTCCTCGTGTGTGTGTGTGTGTGTGTGTGTGTGTGTGTGTGTGTGTATGTGCATGCATGACACAGGATTTGGGGTCATCGGAGTACATAGTGAGTGCCATTGTTAGACATGAAGTGGTTTCTCACAAGAAGGCCTCTGCCTGTGTGTTGGTGTCTCCTCTGTCTTTCATCTTTTGCTGGACTGTCTGGGCCCTGGAAACTGTAAGAGGTGATATAAAATTATGGCTTTTCAATCTTAAAATTAACGGTAAAAGAAACTTAGCCAAGAATGATGGGCTGAGAGTATTTGGGGTACGAGTTCTGAAGGGTACTAACAATAACGTGTCATTGACTGTAATGATATTTTTTAACTGAAACACCACATTTTGTGATCACAGCCTCATTTCACGCAGAGCCCAGAGGTGTGGAGCTGTCCGCGGTGCTGAAAGGCGCTGCTGCGTGCTGTCCCTGGCCTGGGCTTCCGGCTGCTGCTTACACACACCTCTGCTTCTCTCTTCAGATGCTCCGTTAGCTGTCCAATCTCCCTGAGCACCTCCTTTGGCCCAAGTTCAGAATGTAGTGCTCCCTTGAAGGACACTTGGGCTTCTCAGCGAGGTAAATTCTGTTGGGCTCAACCGTCACCCACGCATCGTCACCTTCAGTCTGTCTACAAACATCCAGACGTGCCTGATGGTAACATCATCTCCAGGAAGCAAAGGATATTTTATTGCCTTTTCTGTCCCTCTCAGTCCTCCCCAGATTTCCCTGCTCCCTGGCTTGCCTTGGGGATCCTGGGACATCTGTGGACCTTCCTCCTGGCAGTTCTGGGGTTCAGAAAATGAGTGACCTAGGGATACCAGGGCATCACACAGCCTAGACCCATAAGCCAAGGATGGCGGGCCTTCTGCAGCAACCCCTATGCCATGTCTGGGCATGTTCTGCATGGCATATGCCGCCACGTGCCTGCGCCCCTCACATTGATCTCAGCCCTATAAAAGCAGAACCTTGTTTCTCTCAACCACCGCTGTGTCCCAGACACCTAACAAGTTGTGACATATGGAGGATGCCCAATAAATGTCAGTAAAATGAGTAAATTGGGCTGTAAATTCTTAATGGAGGCCTGGGCCATTGGGAAGCTGCAGCCCAGAAACAAGTCCTTACATTGCTTCCCCCTTTCATTTGTGGCAGTAGGCTGAAGGCTTACTTTAGGGCTTGGCTTCTGAAAAATGGATCCACATAATCTTACACCTCTCTCGGGGAGGGTGGCTCTTTCCTGCCTTCTCTGTGTATTGCATTTCCACGAAAATTTATGTTTCAGGATGCACAGTATCAGGCTTTTTTAAATGCCTATAATCCACTTATTTTCACTACAAAGCCAAAACCGTAGCATCCTCCAAGATAGCACGGTTCCACGCACAGAGGGCTCTGCTGCCACTGCCCGTGTGTCCAGGGCCACCACGCTAAGAAGGCTTGTGGAGGGATGGGGATGTGGACTCCAAAGTGAGGGAGATGGGTTGAGCAGATAGTCTCTAAGGCCTTAGACATGTGTGGTTCTGCTTGTTTACCTGGAGACTCTCTCTCCTCTTCTGCCTGCATCAGAGACTGCATTGGATGAGCCAAGTGCTGTCCAGGTAGAAGAGGAGAAAGGAAAGCTCCTGGGAATAAACATGTGGTGCAGGTGGCTGGGAGGGAGCAAGGCCCCTTCAGAGAGGGGAGCACTGCAGTGGTGGTGGCAGTAGGAGTGGACACACTGCCCTAGAGAGACAGAACCCCAGCATCACAGGGAGCAAAGGAGGAAGAAGAGGCCTGGTTCCAGCCTCCAAAGACACATGGCTCCTCCTTTCCCACCAACACATTCTCTTTACAAGGCTCCATTTTCACCAGAGCACAGCTCCAATCACACCTCCGTACTGGATGATAAACCTGAGGCTACAACTTGATAGCTCGGGAAGCTTCACGACTGCCCTGTCTGGAGTGGCTGAGGAGCCAGGCTACGCCCTTTCCTCTTCCACCCAGCTCTCCTGGTGCAGAGTGGCTTGTGCTAGAAGGCACAAGGCCCCAAGCATACGTCATAGGAGGAGATTCTCAGGGCAGGCCCAAGACAGTGTAAACCTCTGCAAAATACTAACCTAGGTGCCAGAAAGGGGGCAAGAGCAGCGCCCTGAGAGAACCCACCCCCCTTGCATGAGGACAGAAAAGTAGGACATGGAAGGGCCCTGGGCTCTGCAAAGACTGGAGCCTCATCTTCCAGAAAATAACACCTGGCTGACGGTCAGGTTTTGTCACCCCATGCCATCCTTTGTTGTCCCAGTGCAATGAAACAGCACAATCAGGGTCAGCAGGCAGAGAGGCACAGGCAGGATTCCTGTTGGGATGATGCTCAAAGGCGGCCCTTGGACTCGCGCTGAGGA